>CAUYPK010163204.1:0-12515 GCA_963574355.1 Loris lydekkerianus | reverse complement strand
CCTGCCATTCGATCCTATAATTCCTTTACTAGGTTTATACCCAGAAGACCAAAAATCACAATATAACAAAGACATCTGTACCAGAATGTTTATTGCAGGCCAATTCATAATTGCTAAGTCATGGAAGAAGCCCAAGTGCCCATCCACCCACGAATGGACTAGCAAATTGTGGTACATGTATATCATGGAATATTATGCAACCTTAAAGAAAGATTGAGACTTCACTTCTTTCATGTTTACATGGATGGAGCTGGAACATATTCTTCTTAGCAAAGTATCTTAGGAATGGGAGAAAAAGTATCCAATGTACTCAGCCCTACTATGAAACTAAATTATAGCTTTCACATGAAGGCTATAACCCAACTATAGCACAAGACTATGAGGAAAGGGCCAAGGAAGGGGAAAGGGGGGAAGGGGAGGGTGTAGGGAGGGTAATGGGTTGGGCCACACCTATGGTGCATCTTAGAATGGGTACAGGCAAAACTTACTAAATACAGAAAACAAATGTCTACATACAATAACTAAGAAAATGCCATGAAGGCTACATTGAACAGTTTGATGGGAATATTTCAGATTGTATATTAAACCAGCACATTGTACCCCTTGATTGCACTAATGTACACAGCTATGATTTAACAATAAAAAATAAATAAAAAAATAAAAAATTTTCGAATTTTAAACAAAAATTGTTTAAAAATAAAATGAAAATGTTTGCTGATAACAATTATCTATGAAAATCTAGATTTAATTCCCTTTAGTTCTGAAATGTATTTAAGTGCTTACTTTAGGTTTCTAGATACATTTGACCAAATGAGTCTTTAAATTCCCTGAAGAAAAGTGAAGCACATTCCCTAGAGGACTTGAGCTGTGCCAGCAAGCTGCACTATTTTCTAAGTTTTCAAAGTAAGCCAAAAGAAAGCACATCATTAGAAACTCTTATTAACCTAATTCCAAGATCTATGTTTCTGACTAAAATCCAAACGAAATAAGTTTAACCCAGAATTCTCATGTCATTAAATAGAGTTGATTTATTTGCTGCATTTTATTTTATTGATCATGTTAAACATTTGTACTGTCTGGGACATTTGGCTAGTCTGCTGAATTCCCTTGCATATTTATGTTGCTATTTGTTTTTCTCTCAGCAGAGTCTTGTCTACATAAAAATTAATTTGAACATAATGTCCTACCTAAATGTCTTTTTAAAAGCCTAATCTTTCATGATTTTATTTTATTTTGGAGAAATAAATAAACCTGTTTCTAGAATGAGCTAGTTAGGGATATACATGAAGCAGTGATGAAATCCATTCTAATTATTAAAGAATAAAAATCTAGGATTATTTTCTAACATTAAAAACAACTATTTTACAGTATCCAGACTTTATTTCAGTCTCTGATGATGTTTGTCATCTACTCAAGGATAGAATTCTTGAGGATAGAATTCTTGAGTAGATGATAGAATAAAGATAGAATATTAATTGCTTTATATTCAAAATTACTTTTTTTCTGTGCATCTAAGGTGAATGGTTTAAATATTTTGGATGCAATGTGTTTGGACTGACTTATAAGATAGCTAGCATGTATTATATATTTCCTATACTAGATAGTGGCATAAAAAGGATTTAAAGCATACTACCTAGTATATGTACTGCCTAATTTAGATAGGTAGATGCACTATATGCTACTATTATTGTACTCCTATAGATACAGTTTGAAATTTATAAGAATATGTTGTGGCATACCCTGTTTATTTAGAGACAGAGTTTCTTTGCCCAGGCTGGAGTGTGTTGGCACCATCATAGCTCACTACAACCTCAAACTTTTGAACTCTTTTATTGCAATACTTACAGGTAAAGCAAGTAAAAATACAGTGAACTAAAGTTACTTGTCCAGCGTCCCACATTTTGTGTTTGATAGAGTTCGGAACTCAGTGTAATGCTTGGTCCACAGCTGGCACAGTAACACTGTATTATGCTGCCCTGCTTGTGTGGTGGGCACCTTTGGAGACAGAAGGCTCCATGAAGGAACTGTTAAGAAATAAGACTTGAGATTAATAATGTTGGAGATGATTTTGATTTAAGATTTTAATTTATGTTATCTATCCATTTTTCTATTCATATTTAATTTCAATGTATTTAGCTTGTATTTTATCCTACCAGCTTTATCATTGACATTTGCTACATTACAGTGATCTTGCAGTAGGTAAAATGAAATTTACGTAATTAAAAAGCTTGTTAGACTTAAAATCCTAAATTTCCACCAATCTAATCCACTATTTCCAGTGATGTTTACCATCAATATCTTAAAATTAATGCATGCCTCCCTGCATGGAATATAGCCATCTTACCATTTATTGGGGATTAAAATCCAGTCAAATAAATATAAAAAAGTAGAATAGATTCAGTTTCTGTTAAGAATTCTGCCTTATGTTTTGGGGGGCAACTTTACAAATTGTCCCAAGCCTTTCTTGGTATAATTTTCATGCTTTATGCACTGAGGGATATGCTCCTTTTGCAAAGATAGTTTAAACATTGATTCTCCGTCTTTCTGGATTAGTGGCATTTACAGTGGGATCTTGGAGTCCTAGAGTTCGAGCTCTTTAATTCTGTCTTCGTTGCATGGTGCTAGTCAGTCTTTGCCTTAGATTTCCACTGGATGTACTTGATTTTCATACGTTGCAAGATTGTTTTATGTTGCTTAAAACAACTCCTTCTCCCTGACAATATTTTGAAAAGTATATTTATCTATCATAGTACAAAATAATCTTTTGTTAATTTCTCAGCCGTAAAACGACCTCATTTTTTGCCTTTCATAATATAATACATACTACTACATAGTTTCCATAGGATCTGATATATTGACCTTTCAGAGTTGGAAATCATAAAGTGCTTTCCATAATCTCTTGGTGGAAGAGAAATATCTGATCACCCTCTTCCCAAAATACAGGGAAGATACAAGGTATAGATGTGGACTTATAGCGTGGTGTTAAATATCCTCATGGATATTTGAAAATTTTGTACTGCATGTGGAATTTAAACTATCCCCTAACACTTCTTCTCCATCACATTCCCCTGTGTTGTGATAATCATGGCTCTCCTTGCTCTGTGCCGGGTCCTGCTATAGGTAATGCACAGGCAACATTCATCACGCAACTCAAAGAACACTGGTTTTGTTTCAAGGGTGTTCTCATGTTCTGTATCTCAACTTTGTATGTTACCACTGTAATCCTCATCAGCAATCTTAATATTTCATTCATAGAATGTCTATTTTTGCCTTCTAAATTTAATAAACAAGTTATTGCAATGAACACTATTCCCTTGTAACTTAATTTGGCTAAGATGTATGTATTTCTTATTCATACTTATCTTTGACTAACTGTCATTTGGAAAATGCCTGTTTTTTTGCTTTAATAGCCACTCTTTAATATTTTTTAAATTGTTGTCTTTCTTTGTGTTATTTTCACAATTTGAGCTGTTTCCTTTTTCCTCCTTTTCCAAAAGTCTGCATATCTTTTATATTTCATAATTATTAATAGAAGAAGTACCTGAATCCCTAACAGTGAATCTCTTCTCAAGGAACTAGAATTATTTCTTTGATTTTACTTTTGCCATTGATGTAACAAATTTACTTTTCATTTAAATTACTTGTAAAAGATGTAAAATTATTTTTTTAAGTATATTAAATTCATTGTTTCTGGAGAATTAATGCTATAGTTTTTCCACGGGGTAAATCTAAAATATTTAATAGCATTTTAATTATCTGAGGAACTGGAAGAATTTTCTGAATTCATAAACATTGTGTCTTTTTCATCAAACATAATTAGTTAAGATTAAGCTCATATGTTTTCTGTAAAAACAATATGGCTGTTGATTACATTCTAATTTTCAAATTTTATTTTTTATTGTTATGAATCAGTAAAGCAAAAGTACACCCATGTAAGTCCTTAGTGTACATTTATTGTGTCATCCAACTCATGTTTTCCTACTAAATCTGTTTGTCTACTGAGTACTTCTCTAAGTCAGAGGAGAGCAACTCAAATCAGAAGTCCCAGTCATGTTATCATTGCCATTGCACGGATTCATCATTTAATGTACAACTTGCCTCACATCTTGACTAGAACGACTCTGACCGAACGGGGGCTCCACATCTCCTTCTCTGTAGTCATTCTTTGATTGGGCTTGATCAGCTGCAGCTCCTTTGATTAGTCTCCATTTCTAATTGATCCAAGTGATTAACCAAACCTGAGGCTTACCTCTGTAGGAGCCAGACTGGTAACCACTGTAATTAGTGGAGCTAAAATAGGGTGCTTAAATTTTAATTGGAAACTAGTGGTTACAGAAGCAGCATTACTTTTTAATTCATATGGTTGATGCTAACATACCAGTTGGTTAGAATTTTCAGACTTAGTGCCTGGGTGCAAGTCTATTTAAATATATCACATTCTGTCTATGGTAAGTATTTGTATTGGACTATCATGTCATGCCCAATGGCATAGTCTATACCCGAATTTTATTTAATATTGATAATACAATTGAGACTTAAAAATTCTAGAATTAATAATATCTATATTACAAAAGTTGCAAGGCCCTCTTGTAAGCAACATCTGTGAGATAGATGTATAAACATAAAATGTGTTTGGAGGTGAAAATTTAAAAATATACACACATATTGGAGAGTTATGTACCAGGCTAGGCCTCTGGTTATTGAAGAATTTGGTTCATTACACAAGAGCTCATTGATTTAATGCCATTACTCGTGAGAAAAATACAAATTTTTGTGTTTCTATAGGAAGTCTTAGTGAACCAATTTTATTCCTTTTCAACTAATTTTTTCACAATTTTGTGGGTCATAAAAATCATAGAGGCTGGGGGACATAAACATAGTATCATTGTGAGCCAAGTTTATCAATGATCATGTTCAATCTGAATCATGCAAATGAATAAGCTAGTTTTCATGTAATTTAGGTAAAATATATAGACTTTTAAGTTTTGGACATTTTGCTGTAAGTAGAAATATTTTTAGGAGAACAATAGACTATCAAAATCAATGCTTTAGCATAAATATCAATTCTAAGTGTGTTTAGTTTGAGATAATTAAATGAAATATGCAAGTATCTGTTTTGGAATTATATAACTTTCCAAATTAAATTGCTAATATGTGCTGTTTATAAAATTGAATGAACTACTTCCCAATAGTATTCTGTACCACTGTTTTTGAGTGATTTATTATTTCATAACTAAATTATTGAGAAGAGTTTGAGAATCATGCATTTTATGATTCACTTATGTTTTACTAAATGCATTGGGATGTATTTTAGAATCTCCTTGTTCAGTTTCTTTATTCACATTTATATATGGAAGTCTGTAGGCTTCAGAAGAGATATTTTGAAAAAAAAAATGTTGGGAAGAGTTATGTTTTTTTTTTCTTGTTATGTGGCCTAGAAAACAAGGAAATCTTAATTTCATTGGGAGAATTTAAGATGTTTAATTAATACACTAGACAATACAAGTTAATATTATTTTAAAACAAGTACAGTTGGGGAAAAAAGTTGAAACAACTGTGTTTAGACATGATAAATAAGGTTCAATATGAATAACAAAAAAAAAAGTTATAGATATATTATGGATAAATGAATGAAAATCTTAGTTTCCTTGCCAGGGAAGGGCAACAAGATAATTTAGTTTCAAAACCACCGTTCTAATAAATGGAAAATTATTCTTCAATTTTAAACTCCTGTGGGATTTTCTTGAATCATTATTGATTGGATTTTAGATCTTACCTCAGGAGACAAATTGGTTGAAGTTAGGATTTAATTGAATTTAGAGTTACAATGGATCCGTTTCTTTCCTACTGTGCTGTCTATTTTAAAACAAAATTTAGCTGAGTAAGTGGCTTGCCTTTCTAGTCTGGCTACTCCAGAAACTTAGGCAGGAGAGTTTTATGAGCCCAGGGGTTCAAGTTTGCAGTGAGCTATGATCAGGTCACTGCACTCCAACCTGGGTAACATAATGAGATCCTGTCACAAAAATACATACACATGTACACACTTGCATGCATGCATGCATAAATAATTGAAATAATAAAACCATAAAGAAAGCAATGTAAGAAACAAAAAGATTGATACACCTGAAAAACATGCAAAAATCAAAAGACCATAACATAAAATAATCATTGCTATATTATTGCTTTCTTATGTACTATTAATTTTCAAATCAAGACGTGCCTTCAATGGCCCAGTATAAACTTACATGCATTGTGAGTTTTATTTCAAATAGGTGATTTTAATTTACTTGTGTTTAAAGGCACTTATCCTGTTCTTTGTTTTATTTTATTATTATTTTTTAAATTTCAAAATATTAAGGGGATACAAATGTTTTTGTTACATGGAATGTAATGCTTGAGTCATATCCTGTTCTTTAAATGTACATCTTAAGAAGTATTGTATGTGCAAAAACCTCTGGTTTCCCCAGGATGATCCGAATCACCTCAGCATTGAGGAGATTGGAGAGGGCAGGGTTGAAGAGAGGCTGGTTTACTGGTACAAGCGTACAGTTGGATAGAAGAGATAGGTTCCCATGTTCAATCATAGAGTAGGGTGACTAAAGTTAACAACAATTTACTTGTGTATTTGAAAACAGCTAGAAGAGAGGACTTGAAATGTTCCCAAGATAGAGAAGTAATGAATACTTGAGGTGATGTATACCCTGAATAATCCTGACTTGATCTTACACGTTCTATACATGCAACAAAATCTCACAAGTGCCCCATAAATGCATACAAATATTATGTATCAGGACAAAATTGAGGAAATCAGGAGAAAAGTTAATGATAATGTGAATAATATCATGAGGATACAACGTGAATGGTAAGGCCTGAATGGAAATTTGTGTATCCAATGCCGTCATGGTACTATATTTAAAAATATTCTGGTAGATATATTTTTCAAATATGCATTTGACAATTGAAGAAGGAAAGGTGAAAATATCTGTTGGCATACATTGTAATAATTTGTTTATTCTATCTGTCATTTTCTATATAGCCTGAAAAAAATGACAGTGAGCCAGGCAGCCAGCGGATAAAACCTGTGTTTATTGAGGATGCTAATTTTGGACGACAAATATCTTACCAGCATGCAGCAGTCCATATCCCGACCGACATCTATGAAGGCTGTAAGTAAAAAAATGTTAACAGCTGTTGAAATACCATCCTCTTACCTACCTTATGTATTCCATTTGGGGGTGGGAAGAAAAGAGCAAGAAAAAAGATACTTTTATTTGCCTGTCACTTAAAAGTCTGTAGTAAACTCTGATTAATGTAAAAGAACAAATCTCTTTTTCCTGAACAGTTTATGGTCCCACGACATGAATATTTCTAGGAGAGTCTACCTCCACGGAGACATCTTTTTAATTTACTATTTAGTAAATAATTCTGCCTTCCTAATTTACAAGAATAACTTGCAAAACTTGAAGCTATGCAGCTGTGGTACACACACAGTCATGCAAAGTGCTCTCAGACAAATAGACAAACTGGGCAAGGCAGAGGGTTGTGTATTTTAGACTTTCTCCAGTTCTTACCACTTCTATCATGTCAGGCATTTTTTCCCCTCCCTACCTTGCCCTAGGATATAGGTGAAAGATGGTACCTTTCTCCCAATATATTGTGGACTCCAGAATGATCTGGGAATTATACTCATATATTTTTTACTTTGAACATTAAGTATTGATTTTTCAATAAATGTTTTTGATATTTGCAGTCACATTTGTAACTATTATAACTCTTCAATGGTAAGTGATATAGTTGATCTCATTAAAAAAAATTATATCTTTTACTTTCAAATTTTCTATCTCCTATTGTTCGTTAGACATGTCAGCAAAATAATCATATTATTCTATGTCTTTCTATTGACTTCTCATTGGAAGAAATAAACTCACTTGATATGGAGGTTTTGAGTCAAAATATTCTTTGTCAATGCTCTGTAGAATGTGGCATTGTTTTTGAACCTGAACTACTATGTTGAAGAAACTTGAGACAAATAGGGTATTGTTAATTTCCTAGAAACCTTTTATGATTGTGTTTCTTTCTTTTTTTTTTTTTAATTTGGGAAATGTATTACTTATTCCTAAAATTCATTAATTTATAAATGTCAACAAGATTATTCTATTATTATTCTAAGTCAGTGATGTTTTCCCCAAATAGCTTTAATATGTGGAACATTTTAATTACTGTATGTGTATGCACATATTATACATATATATATATATATAATATTTTTCTTTTTTTTACGTGGAAGACTTATATGTAAAATAAAATTAAGCAAAAAACACTGTGACTGAAATATATATAGTATGGCCAGAAGCAGTGTTGTTCATCCCCTCCAATGTTTTAAGATGTCTTCTGTTTGTCAAGTACTGGTAATCAAGGTGGATTTCACATAAGGGTGTGGATTATGGTTTGATTATTTGGGAGCCAGTATTGCCCCTAGGAAGTAGAGAGATACTTTATATGAGAATCTTCATTTTTTTATTTTTTATTTTTTGTAGAGACAGAGTCTCACTTTACCGCCCTCGGTGGAGGGCTGTGATGTCACAGGACTCACAGCAGCCTCCAGCTCTTGGGCTTCCGCCATTCTCCTGCCTCAGCCTCCTGAGCAGCTGGAACTACAGGTGCCCGTCACAACACCCGGCTATTTTTTGGTTGCAGTTAAGCTGGGACTGGGTTTGAACCTGCCACCCTCGGTATATGGGGCCGGCACCCACTGAGCCACAGGCGCCACCTCTTTATTTTTTATTTTTTTGAAATCACATTGATAATTAAAGTCATTATCTGTTTCATGCTAAAACAGATGTAAAATCTGACACGTAATTCAAGCATCACTTTTTGAGGATATTATTTTTCACATAGCATAGATTTTTTTTTTTTTTTTTTTTGGCATGTTACAAAAAGTTTTGGCTTTGTATAAATAATGTCTTTCTTTTTAATATAACAAACTTTTAAAATATCTGTAGAGGATATTTTTAATTGCCTTAGTAAAAATTATTACTTCAAGAATCAATAAGAAAATATTTAAATATTTGTTCTAGAAGTCATAAGGTACTTTTTGGAACATGTTGTAGCTTTTGAAAAAGGGAAAGAAGCTCTGTCTTTGGATTATTTACTTAGTCTTATTTTTCTTAAAATTGGCAACTCCTTCCTCACTGACGTCTCATCAGTAAGACAATAACCTTGTCTGGCCTGTACTCATTTTAAAATTCATATCCAGTATTAATAAACTGTGTGAGTAAATAGCAGGAATAAAATCAGAAATGTCCACAAGATATGAAAATTTAATAATTACCTGTATTTTTCCTGCACTTCATTGGAACATATCAGATTTAAAGGATTTTTCTAGGCTTCTGAGTTTAATGAATATGAAAGTGCACTTTAATTGAAAGCTTAACTGAAGAAAAAGCCTTTTTCATTTAAGGACAGTTGTGTAACTGTTTTCTCATAAGAAACCTCATGTTCTAATTTTACAAAGGTGATTACTTTTTAAAGTCCTTCAATTGAAATGTGATTATTTTTGCTCAATGATATATTTAAAGTTTTACATTTAATTAGAGCCCCATTGAAAATTTCCACTCTTGAGAATTTCACTGGTTGCTATTTTTGTTGTATAGTTCTTTCAAATGGCCCGACCCTGTCACTCACCTCTTCCCCCGCCTTCTTTCCCTGCCCCTTCTCCACAATAAAAAAATAAATAAATTCAGAAGTAAACCCTTAAAAAAAAAAAAAAAAAGAAAAAAAAAGTTTCTCAAAAAATTTCTTAAAGATCTTATGCATTCTTTAATATAAATGCTTTTATTGTTAAAAAAAAAATAAAAATAAATAAATTTCTCCAAGTTCAAAAAAAAAAAAAGAGTTTCTCAAAAAATTTCTTAAAGATCTTATGCATTCTTTAATATAAATGCTTTTATTGTTAAAAAAAAATAAATAAAAAAAAATAAATTTCTCCAAGTTCAAAAAAAAAAAATAAATAAAAATAAAAATAAATAAAAACACTGCAGATTTCCCTTGAAACTTCCTATGGAAATAAACAAAATAATGAAACATCTGTGTTTTAAGGAGTTGTCAGAGATAAAATGAGAATTTCTGATTTACAATAGGCTTTATGTATTCGTTTTTTCCCTATCACCTCTTCTCTTGAGAAGAAAGTTGAGAAAAATATTTCCTTGCATAAAGATTTCTTCTTTGTGTCTTCTCTACCATTCTAAACCATCCCCTGCCTCAACCCCACATTTTTATTTTCTCTGTAAAATATCAGCTGTAGCTGTCAACTGAGGCTCATCCAAGGCTTAAAAATTTGAATTAGTAAATATGTTTCTATAATTCAATAATGTTGCATTATTTCCTTGCAAGACCTAGAAAAAATGAAATCAAAGAAGTTACAGCTTACCACTAACTTTGGATTTGAAGGGTGGGAATGACTTTGCTTTTCTAGTCCAGTGTTACTTTCCTCTTTGCTACCTTTTTACCTCTACTATATGCCCCATGCTGGGTCTTCAGGGTGGTTAACAAGAACTAGTATTGTGATAGCCATCAAGAAGCTCACCAGATGAAGACATAGGGTATTTAGTGAACTTTGAGTAGTTGCTGGAAGTAGCCAAGATGTACTCATACAGAATCACAGCAGAAGATAAACGTTTGCCATTCTCTTTCTGGACCATCAACGCTTATTACAGGATCCTCTTTATAACTCCTTGCTTTCCATGCTTTTATAGGTTTGGTTTTGAATTTAAAAAGTGGTCCAAAGGGAGAGGAAAATAGATTACAATTAAACTTGCCATTGATTTCTCGGTAGCTTTGGTGAGTCAACATCTTGCAGCAAATAAGAATAAGAATCTATAAACTTGGGCAGTGCCTGTGGCTCAATGGGTAGGGTACTGGCCCCATATACTGAGCGTGGTGGGTTCAAACCCAGCCCTGACCAAACTGCAACAAAAAAATAGCTGGGCGTTGTGGCGGGTGCCTGTAGTCCCTGGTGCTTGGGAGGCTGAGGCAAGAGAATCGCCTAAGCCCAAGAGTTGGAGGTTGCTGTGAGCTGTGTGACGCCATGGCATTCTACCAAGGGCACTAAGTGAGACTCTGTCTCTAAAAAAAAAAAAAAAAAAAAAAATCTATAAACTTAATAAACATGCTGAAGTTATTGGCCAGCCAAGACTTTACACAAAATCCTTTGTCCTCATGACTCTCATTTTAAGAATTCAAATATTACAAATAAAGGAGGAGAGTAGAGGTAGAGAAATGATGCAGGAAAGGAAAGTAGCCTTAATTTCTGGGGTAGGGAAAGTTGCAGAAGCTATTGACAGACAGTGACCTAGTTAGCAGGAACTTGTAGAATAAGAGCTAACTTTGCTTTACTAAACTTACAACAACTTTACTTTGGACAATTCAAGTCATGTAGCAATATGATCTTCCATAACAGGTAATCTATTTTGCTTCATATTAATAACTGTGATGAGTGAGCCCATTTAGCAAGACACTAGCACAAATGAATATTCTTAATTTGCATATACCACAATTTAATCTTAGGTTATCTGCCTATAGCTTTGCCCACTTGCTAAAGTAGAAGAATGTTAACATAAGCCTTCTGAGAGTAAAGCTAACAGACCTTAGGGGAAGAAGGGCCAAGTCTGCAATGAAAATGTTTTAGGCAGGTCTGTGATGAATAAATTCTCACTAAAGAAAAGAATAGTTTTCATTTGAAGTACTAAGACTGGAACTGTGAATTGGATTGTTTTATTGGATTGCCAAAGACACAGCTCTTGCAAGTAAAGACAATCTTCCAAAGATTGTTATGTCTGTTTACTTGTTTGTTCTTCAGAAAGAGTTAGTGAATAAAGAGGCAGAGAAAATAGACTTTATAGATTCCATTCTCTCATTACACACACACACACACACACACACACACACACACACACACACAATCCATCCATCCATCCATCCATAAATAGCTTGCTGTTTTCAATTTCTTTGGCTCTAATGACATGTAGCTGTCATGATGATTGCAGCTCTTTCATTAAGAATACTCTCGAATTGATTGGGTATATGTCTGCTTTAGATGATTTCCTCATTTGCTTCTTTTCATGGCTTTACTTTCAAGCTGTCTTGAAAAGACATTCAGTTTTTCACTATGTTTCTTTACTCCAGTTGGGTACACGATGAATGACCTGATATTTGAGTGGCTAAGTGATGGTCCAGTGCAAGTTGCTGAAGGATTGACTCTGCCTCAGTTTATTTTAAAAGAAGAGAAAGAACTTGGCTACTGCACAAAGCACTACAACACTGGTAAGATTTCTTTCATTTGCTAAACCCAAGGGAGCTCCATTTGCAGCTCAGAGTATATATCCTATCACCTTAATTGTTGCATGTTTATCAAGCAAAGGGAACTACTTGGCATACACTTGGTTTGGCTCGATGGCGCGCCCCCCCCCCCCCCCCCCCCACAAGTACACGAAACGGGTCAGAAACGAACCCCAACC
>CAUYPK010163202.1:0-24024 GCA_963574355.1 Loris lydekkerianus | reverse complement strand
ATTTATTTTCATTGTTAAATCATACCTGTTTCTATTATTCCCTGCTCATGTTGACACAATACATGATCTTTGAATGAATTTAAACCACTATGGTCTCAGATGTTTGGTGAACTACCAATCAATAACTTGAACATTTGGAATTCTTTTTAGTTATTTCATATTGCCATTGTGCATAAAGAAATGTAGAGACTCGTGGCAGTGCTATATTTCATAAGAAAGGAGTCAGCCTTTCCTCTACCAGTAGGTAGAGTAGAGGGGCTGGGTATATTATTAAATATTAAGAGAGAGAATGTACTGCATTGAGATTGGATTGCAATTTTACAAAATTCAGTTTTCTCTCGTTCAAGCTTGTTAGGAAGGCATAGCCCACCTGCAGCTGTTAACCTCTTGTACTGCATAGATTTGGACTTCTGGAAATGCACTAAGAAAGACACCATCTGTATGTCACAGTCAAAACTTCTGCTGTTTTTTTTTTTTTTTTTTTTTTTTTTAAATTAACAGTGACCTTGTTTCTTGGCCAAATCTATTTTCTTAGATTCTAGGTCCTATCGAGAAACAGAAAATGCCTCCAGGAGAAGATCAGTTCCATAGCCTATGCGTGCTTTTCAGAGGTTCTCCTGGTCCCTGCTGTGCTCTAAATGTTTGTATCCTCCCCAAATTCAATACTTCTGTTGCAAAAATTTATATGTCGAAATCCTCATCCACAATGTAATGGTGTTGGGGAGTGGGGCATTTGGGAGATGATTAGGTCATGGGGTGGAGCTTGTGAGTGAGATTAGGCTCAGAAGGCTGCCTTGTCCCTTGCCCCACCATATGAGGACAGCTACAAGGCACCATCTGTGAACTAGAAAGTGAGCCCTCACTAGATACTCAATCTGCCTTGAACTTGGGCTGCCCACCCTCGAGAACCATGAGAAATAAATTTCTATTGTTCATAAGAGAGTCATGTTATGACACTTTGTTACGGCAGCCTGAACAGTTGAAGGCAGTCCCTCTAACACTGATTAATTTCTGATGACTTTACCCAGTGCATTGATGTATTTCACCCAGCTTTCTCAAGTTGTTTTGAATGGAATTTTGTGCTGCAAAATTCTATATCCAAGCTAGCAGCAAACCTTGTAGTATTACCCCGTTTTAATTCTGATCCTAATTTTGAGAAAGGTAATGTAATTCTTCATATTTACAGCTGAGAAAATATCTCAGAAAAAAAATTAGACCACTTCCCAAATGACAGAAGGTAACTTGATCAAGATTTTATAGGAAGTAGACAAGTCTGAATGCTAGCCATTATCTATCTTACTTCAGAATTTATGTTCTTAAGCAATGAGGTATATGTTTCTTACTTATTTTATTTTATTATGACACAGAATTCATTAGAAATAAAGTATTCTTTAATCATCACCTAAAGCTCTTGGAGTTAGTGGCATTGAAAAATAGAAGGAAATGAAATGTGTGTGGTGTGGTAAGGATTCATCTAAAGACTATAGTTATGCTTGGTTCCCATGACCTTGAACACAGGAGTATACAATGAGAATTAAAGGATCTTGTGTTGATTTCTACATTTCCCAGAGGTTGAAGTGATTTTCTCTGCCTCTTTATATCTCAGACAGAAATGGGCTTTTAAATCTAACAAGCTTGGAAACATTTAACATGAAAAGATTTATAGAATTTAGTTATAACGCATTTGAAATACTAACTCAGATCAACCCACAGCAGCATATTCTTAATCTTTTTATGGAAAACTGTATTTCATGTTACAACCTTTCATTGTCAATATTCAGAGGCCACATACTTTAAAGAATGTACATGTCTCTTGTAGTTGTAGTTTTAGTTGTAGTTGTAGTCTCTTGTAGTTGTAGTTGCAATGAAACCCACTAAAGTTTATTTTGTGAGTGCAAGAACACAGATGTCAGAATATATTAAGGAAAAGCTTTTCCATCATCAAAGTTAAAACATAGCACCTAAATCTAGTAGAAATATGCTATTACAAAGTTTATATACATCAATATTTCTTTCTTCGTTAAAAAGAGGTGCTACTCAAAGTGTATATTGAAAAAACATGAAACAATACATTGGAAACAAAAGTATGCATTAATGGGTAAGCTGAGAAAATGGCAGCTCCCTGATTTCTAACAGCAAAACTTCCAAGACGTAGCTTCTTTTTGCCCAGACACCCGCCTGTTATATATAGTATGTGTTTTTCTGTCTCTCAATTGTATTCACAGACTAAGTTGTAAATACTGATATCAAGTGAGGTGCGGTTGCATCTCAGTTGTTCAAAAAGTGACCCATGCAGCATGATGCATTCAGATCTCAGACATTTGTCTTCCCTGTGTGTGGGGGAAGGGTGGAGGATGCAGGATCCTGTAACCACTGCATCGTAAGAGTCTGAATTACTCCTGTTGCAAAAACCCGATATATCCAGTGTATTTAAATATGTTTTTTCTATTTGAGAGGTCAATTAGAAAGCAATATCTTCTCTCAGATGAATTTAATCAAGAAATAGAATTGGATTAATCAGGGAAAAAATTATCTGGGAGAAAAAATCAAGTGAGATTACCAAGACAAATTACTGAATAATGGATGCTAAACAAGAAAATGTTCCTACAGATGTGGGTCATAAAAGTACGTGGGTCTAGTTTGAAGCTTTGACATCCAGAATTGAGGATCTGAGTGGCAGGTAAGGTTCTTTAGGGCAAGAATCTAAGGGCAACACCAAGGATTTACCTAAAAACAACATACACTTTTTTTTTTTTAGTCTGAGAATAGAACATTTTCTTTCCCTTAAAAGCTTTTTAAAAATTTCCCTCTCCCAGTATGGGAGACTATAGCCTTACTCACCCAAGGTGCTATCACTATGGTTACTTTCAAAGTGCTCCCCTTGGCCCTATGGTGACCATAGTGATATTCAGCAATGAGGTATGTGGCACTTTCTCTAGGATGAATTTGTGAACTTCATTGTCACACCTTGTGAGATATCAGCTTTGATGGTCATTCCCGAATTCCAAAATTGCTTTGAAGAGGGGACTAAGAGGTGGCATCAGTGTATAGCTTCCCAAGGAAAGTACTTCAAAGGTGACCGTAGTGATATTCAGTAATGTGGTATGTTGTACTTTTTCTAGAATGAATTTGTGAATTTGACCTTGTAGAAATTCAGTGGCGAGATTTTATCTGGTTTGAGATGAGGGAGAAAGAACCTAGAAGAAGGTAATATCTGATTTGGATTTTGAAATCTGTGTAGGACCTTGGAAAGTACACATGTGGAGGAATGAAATTCAGGTGAATGTCATAACAGTAAGTTGGAATAGCAATGTAGGAGGTTTGGCATATACTATAATGGCATCCGGTCTGTATCTTTAGACTGAAATAGGGTAGATAACATTAGTTTTTGCAGCAAATCCTAATATCTATGGTTTAACACATGAACCTTTTAGTTCACATAATAGTTTCAAGAATTTTTCTCCAGAAGACATTACACATGGAATCTCAGGAATCTTGGATTCCTTTGTGTTGACAGCCTTTTCTAGGATTTCCTCAAGGAACTCAGCTTAAGTCAAACACATTGAAGAAAAAAAGGATATCATACACAGGCTTTGGAGGGCAGGCACGGATGCACCATACATCATGTCTAAGCCCATCCATTGACCAGAACGTGACACTTGGCATTACCTAGATGAAAAACGTGGCCTTTCTCAATGCCCAGGAGTAGAGAAAACAGTGTGTTAAACACCTGGTGAGGTCTCTGCCAGTGGAAATAACAGAAAGTTAAGCTAGGAATGGATGTTTGAAATAATAAGAAGGACTTGAATGCCAAGACTGAATATTTTTTGCTAATATTTCTATTTTGCCTCATTGCATAGCTTCAACCCACCATGCAACTGTGTTCTCTGAAATCAGTATGTAATGATAGCAAGGTTGCTGGAAGACAAAATTATATAACAACCAAGTCTAAGAAAGAGTAATTGTGAAGCATATGAATAAGTGGGGCTATTATCTCTTCTTTTAGAAATCCAGGTCCATAAACAAAAGTACTTTAAAGTCACCGTCACTCAGGAATGAGTCTCTTCGTGCCACTTTACCTGGTAATTACTCTCTTCCCCTCTCCATCTTAGCAGAAGTTAACTATGTAAGCTTATACAGTTCTAAAGCTCAAGCTAATTATAAGTAAACATTTTTGTGCTTTATCACTACTCTTTTAAGATGCAGACCTTAATAATCAATTCCTTTATTCTCTTCCAGATTTATTCCCAGTGCATTGAAAATAGCAGCCCCACATTACATTCTCTTAATGAATAAATAACTTTGCAAAGGTTGTCTAACATACCAAATATACCAGATTCCACTACTATAGTATTATCATATGTTTAAAGATACTGCCATTGTGACAGTCACGGAGAGGGCTAAAACAGGGCCAAATTTGTTTAGGTACAAGCAATTAATGAGCACTTCATATATGTCAGATACTATAATGAGACTTTGGAAACTAAAATTAAATAGGAGAAAACTGAATATAAGGAATGAAAAAGAATCATAAAAAGATGCCCATGATATTTCAGGCCAAAGTTATAATCCAAGATGTTCCAAATACTAAATTTCTTTTTCCTGAGATCTCTGTAGGTTCTATAGATGCCTCTGTCCAAAATGCATTAACTGATATTTTTATTTTCCCAAGGTACCATTAGTGGAGAGAAAATTGAGTGTATCTTATTACTTCTGGCTAGAAGGCGTGAGCCCTGACTGAGAGGTTTTGGAACAGGAACAATAACTGAAAAAGAAATCAGTGGTGATATAGACTTCAACTTCCAGAAACCAGGCAAAGATGCCTTCCTTTGTATGTTTCCAAACTCTTATTACAAAACGGCATCTGGTTTTTGTTTTCCATTTCACTCTTTGATGTTCATGCCAGCCATTTTTTAATTGGGTGAAAGCCATTTTCTTACAGAGAAATACTTAGTTTAGTTGCTTGAATAACATTCCAGTTCATGGTTGCTGATTCTGCTGCAATTTAAATAAGTCTTCAGCAGTGTTACTTCCTTTCTTTCTGTTGATATGATGACCTACTTGGCAAGTCATATTTCATATAGTACTGTAAAGTCAGATAGCCATGTACCTTGTCAAGATTGTTACAATCTATGTTTTAACATTTAGAATGGTATTGAAGAATAAATATGGCAAAAGATAAACTTCCTACGAGCAAAGCCTGAAAGATTTGGCTAGTTTCTAAGCTTATGTCATTTGAGAAGATAGATATTTGGGGAACATTTCTAATCAGAGTCTTTTCAAGGGAAATATGAAAGATAACACTAAAATATAAGAGGTCCCCATGACATGATGGTGCGAAGCTGTCAAATTGTTCAGACCTAAAAGAATTAGCTTTAGGAAAGGTAGAGACCAAAATGTGCATTGGATAGGAGGGAAGTATTATTTAGAAGAGAAGTTGTCAAAATAATTAAATATTGTCTCTGCCAAATCCCAACCAGAGCTAAACCAGTAACTCAGTGTTCAGCAGTTGCCCTTCATTCCTCTTACCTGAAGATTACTTAATTAATCATCATTTTTTCAGCCCCCTAAAAGTTTTTTTCTCCTTCTCTTAAAACCATGCTGTCACTGTCACATTATCAGACCCATATCAGCATCATCTCATGTATTATATTTACAGTAATGGGAATTTCTCATCATTCACCCCACTAGCCTTACGGCTTCTGAACCTGTCCCCTTCTTGTCTCCAAATGCATTTCTTTAAAACTTAAATCCACTATATGCTTGCCTCCACTTAAAAATATTAATAGCTTTTTCTCTTCTCCTTTACTGTCCCTTTTACCTACTCTTCTTCCCTTGTTGAAAATTCACCCCCAAAGCCATTAGGGGGGACCAAGTGGGGGAGGAAGCATGGCAGGAGGAGAATGCTGAGAAGCATGGTTGAGCAAGGCATCCTGGGGCCTCGCGGGAGGTGGGCGTTGAAGGCTGAGCAGGTGAGGGCAGCACCTACTGAGGTGCAGCTGGCTGCAGGTGTCACAGACGGGGCTGAGGCAGGTATCCACCTAGGGGTGGGGGCAGGTCAGAGGAAGAGGTGGGAGCCCCAGCACAGGGAGAAGGTATCTGAGCAGGGCTGATTCTACCACCATTCTACCCTCTACCTCTATGAGTTCAGTTTTTTTGGATGTCACCTATCAGGGTGTCCATAAAGTCCATGTAAGATGCTTTAAATTGTGAGATCCTGACATATTTGCCTTTTGATGTCTAGTGAATTTCACTGAACATAGTGGCTTCCAGGTCCATCCATGTCAAAACTGATAGGGTCTCCTTCTTTTTAAAGACTGAATCACATGCCATGGTGTATACAGGTACCACATTTTCTTCATCATTATTTTATTTTTATTTCTTTTACCTTCTGTCTTCCAGGAGGATAATTCCTGTTTATATGCTTCAAGCTCATCGACCTTTTCCTCTGCACTCTCCAGTCTGTGCCTGCCTAGCCCTCTATGGTTTGTTATGTATTTCTTTGTATTTCAGACATTTTATATTTTAATTCCTAGATTTCCATTTCCTTGTTTTATTGCTTGCAGTTCTCTGCTGTAATTCTCAGTCTGCTCATTCAGACTTTCCTTGAGGTCTCTGAACATACTTATTGAAAATAGCCCTCCTAAAATCCTTTCCTACTAATCCCATCTTGGATTTGGTTTATATTGCAGAGATTTTTTTTTTCTTTCTTTCTTGATTATAGGACATTTTTTCTTGCTCTTTCACTGACTTGTAAAGTTCTAATCTCTCCTAGGCATTGTAGTAAAAAAAAAAAAAAAAAAAAGAAAAGAAAAAGAAAAGAAAAATGGGCCACCTGGATGAGCTATATTGTCTTCCATTAAAGTCAAATAGTTAACTTTGGTTAACTTATAGTTAAATTACTGATGGACTTTTAAAAATTCCATTAGTCTTTAGTTATATGCATTTTTAGGTAAGATATATTTTTGTTTTGTCTTAGTCCTACTCTGTGGGAATAGATAGGCTGAGACTCCATGGGCCTTTCAAAACCCTGGATAAAGCCTTCAGGCAGCCATCTCTGTACTCTTGATTGAGAAGAAAGGAGTCTGGAAGTGTCCAGTCAGGGGGATGTCTATGTGACTATCCCTGGGTGGGGAAATCAGCAGTGCAGGCAGCTGAGGCCGTCAACTAGTAGCTTAGGCTAAAGACACTGAGATGTCTGTCTGAGGAGGTGGAACTTACTCTCCCCTCTCTCTTCTGCTTGCACTGTTATCTGGCCTCTTCAGATGTTCCGTCATCCTACGTCCCTGTTACCCAATGGCGGTTTACCCAACCTTTCTGGGGTCAGTAAACTCCCCTTTCTCATTCTTAACTTTGAGTGCTGACAACTGTTGTGCATCCTTGCACTGATACTGGTGCAAGTATTTTATTGGGTACTGTTGTGTACCCAATAAAAAGATTCTAGGACACAGGACAGGGGCTGTATTGGTGTCATGCTGCTGCCAGGTGTCATGTGGTGTCATGTACAGTGTACACCCTTTTAGGCTTCCAGGCTTTCCACTGTAAAATTGATATAAAGTCTTGTGATTTTCCAGCACCATCTTGACTGGTGACTACTGTCCCAAGTTAGGGTCCACCAGATACCCAACAACCAGCTCCCCCAACAGGGAATAAAATCAGCTCTGAGGAGGTGACATGATCCTGAAAAGCCCAGGTGGATAAGGGAATGAACAGTCACTCATCTTTCAGTAAAGAGGGAACAACAGACACCAGCCATGAGTATTGTAGCCTGTTGGCAGGATTACATTTTCTGTTCCTGTTTATTTCCTCAGCACCATCTCCCTTGCTAGCCACTGTCCCAGGATGGGGTCCACTAGATGCCCAACACTACTGTATGACCTTTATTGTATAATATAGATTTTGTATGGACTAAATGTTGTGTCCCCCAAGCCCCTAACTTCCTAGTCCCCAGTGTGATGGTATTTGGTGGTAGGACCTTTAGGAGATGATTAGGTCATGAGCAGGGAGCCCTTATGACATTAGTGCTCTCATAGGAAGATATCTGAGTCCAGGTATGGTGGCTCATGCCTATAATCCTGTCACCCTGGGAGGCTGAGGCAGGAGGGATGCTTGAGGTCAAGGACTCAAGACAAACCCAAGCAAGAGGGAGACCCCATCTCTACTAAAAATAGAAAAATTTATCTAGGCCTGGTAACATACATCTTCAGTCCCAGCTGCTTGGGAGGCTGAGGCACAAGGATTTCTTGATCCCAGGAATTGGAGATTTCAGTGAGTGGTGATGATTCCATTGTACTCTATCTAGGTGACAGAGGGACAGTCTGTCTGAAAAAAAAAAAAAAATGTGAGACTGAGAAAGAGGAAGAGAAAAAACATACAGAGTTTATTTAAGAAAAACTTAGAACTATTTACCAACAATATTATTTTCCATGCAGTATGTAAAATAGAATCTAGTGGATATAAAATTTAGTTTCCCATTTATTTTGGTCGAAATTTTGTATTTTCTTTTTTTTTCCCTGCAGTTTTTGACTGGGCTGGTCTGGTCTGGTCTGAACCCACCACCTCCGGTATATGGGACCTGATACCTTACTCCTTTGAGCCATAGGAGCCACCCATATTTTCTTTTTAAATTTAATTTTGTATAAATGTTTTAGAGACCTGCCTAATTTTGTTTCCTTAAATATAACATTTTTGGTGCCTAGATGTTTATAGGATACTTTCTTTGCCGCTGTTAAATTATTGTTAAGTATTTCTGGGTACACACCAGCTTATTGGTTTTAGGGGGGGGAAGATCTTACCAATCTTCATATATAAATCTTTCTGTTTCCTCGGTAATATTAAATCCATAAATCCTTTTGATTTTTGACTATTGCTTCTTCTCAAATGTTTTTCCTTATGTATTTAAACCAGCAGCATATTTTTATATGTTAATTCTTTGTTTTTTCCTTCATAACTATTATTTTTCTATGAGTGTTTCTGTGCATACTGATTCAATGTTTAACAAAGGAGTCTTGTTCATAACTACTTTCCAGGGACATTTCCATTCTGTTATCGACCTTTTAACTTCCTTACAAGTCTTCAGCACACTTTCCAACCTTTTCATGCTTTGCTGTTGGCTGTCTAGTTTTAAACAAAAGAGGACTTTACCGTATAAGAGAAAGTAAAAATATAAAGGCATTATTAATGTAATACAGTTAACAAACAATGCACGGGTGAGCAGAGACACGGTAAGAAGTAAATTCAACTGGAGTGTGTTTACCATCGCAAAAAGAGAGAGAGCTGATGTTTAACCAAATAGAAGAAAAGTTCCAATTCAGGATGTTTAGTGCAGGCTCTAATTTTTGTTGCCTTGACAATCAGACCTCCTTACATTTTAAGCAGTGCAATACGCAAGTAATGATTATGATCAGGCTAATATAAAAGGAAAATGTAAATAAAGCAGATAGTATTAAGAGACTGAAGAACATGTTATCTAAAGCTCCTTTGTACCTTTTTTTTTTAATGTGTCAACTTGGCTAAGCTATAGTCACCAGGTATTTAATCACACACTAATCTAGGTGTTGCTGCAGATATAATTAAAACCCTGAATCAATTGACTTTAAGTAAGTGAGATTATCCTGGATACTCTAAGTGGGCCTCATGCAGTCAGTTAAAATACCTTAAAAGCAAGTCTGAGTTTTCTCCAAGAAGAACATATTCTGCCTGTGGACAGTCACTTATACTCATGGCTGTGCATTCCAGCCTGCCATGACAGATCCTTATTCCTTTCCCAATGGCCTTCCACATGGACTTTCGGCCCTCACAGTTCTGTAAGCAGATTTTTTTGTAATAATACCAAAAAAGTGGCAGTACGTTGTCCCTGCCACTTTCCTTTATATACATGGGAATATCTATGTGTCTAGTACTTTATATACATTTTTCATGTATACAGAGGCTGCCAAAACAAAGTATACATGTTTTTGAAAAGGAAAAAAAACTGTATTAAAATTATACTGTTCAATATATACCAATTAATTGGTGGGTTTGAACCCACCACCTCCAGTATATGAGCTGGCATCCTACTTCTTTGAGCTCCAGGTGCCGCTCCATATGTTTATCAACTTTTATATTGTGTCTTATATCGCTAGTAATTGTAGAAGTCAAACGTGACTCGAGTATTACAATTTTAATACCGATTTTTCCTTTCTTAAAATATGGATGTTTTTGTGGCACCTTCTCTGTGTGTGTGTGTATATATATAAATAAAATTGTGTACACACAATAGGTATATGTGTGTGTAGGTCAAGGTTACATATCAGCCAGACATATGTATCCGAATGTATCTATAGGGGTAAGGGTCAAGATCAGAATATACATATTCTGACTAATATACTGATATGGTATATATACACTAACATATAAACATGAATTATAATATAATTATATAATAATATATAGTAATATGTTAGCATATATATTACATAATAGATATTAGTCTATGTATATGTGATAATATATACTATATGAGAATGCACATATACTAATATGTATATATGTATGTGTGCATTTATGCATTTCTCTGGTTGAACTCTGATTGATTTATCTATCTAAAGCAGCGGTTCTCAACTTGTAGGTTGTGACCCGTCTGGGGGTCAGAAAACACATATTTCCTATGTCTTAGGAACCAGACTCGGCTCCTCCATCCGTCCATCCCCATGCGGGTCTGCCCACATACAGATACGCCCACATTCCAGTGCCCTGCGTGATGACATCATCTGTATTAAAGGGTCCTGGCATTAGGAAGGTTGAGAACCACTGATCTACAGAGAAAACGTTGGAAGAGGATATTTTTGGGTTTGGTTAGTTTCTGGGAAGAGGTGGGGCTGGTGGTCCTGTAGATACTAGTTAAGATTATGGAGGGGAAAGTTAGGATTGGTAACAAAAGGGCTAAACTCTGCCTATATCTCAGGAGCTTCTTGGGGGCTGCCTGCCCTACTTTTCCCTGCCTTTGCAGTTGTCTGTGTCATAGAAAAAGATAATGCTTCATAAAGAAGGGAGCAGTTACTATTACAACACACAACTGCTTGTTTTAAATGGTAACACATCATAAAATAACTCTCATTTGGTTTTGGGAAAAACTTGTATCATTGTAATTAATAATGGAAAATGATTTTCCATGAACCATCTGTGAAACATTTAACCTGTTGATGATCGTGTAGATAACTTCTAAAATTTCGTTCATGAGGCATAGTGGAATGGGTTCTAAAGTTGTATGTAATTGTAGAAATATGAGCTTGTATAACTCGTTAATTTTCAAAAGTTATTTAGAACCCCCCAGGGGGTTCCACGATGCCCACATTCCAGCCGTGTTCTGTGAGCCGTGAAAAAGGATGGAGCAGAGACTCTGTTTATAGGAGTTGGAGGCTGGGGTCAGGCTTGAACTTAAAGTCCAGCTCTGCTGCTTCTTACTAAGAAAAGCCGTGTGCCATAGTATCATTATCTTCTAGAATGTGACTAAAAATTTTTCATAGCCAGGCATTGTGGCATATGCCTGCAGTCCCAGCTACTTGGGAGGCTGAGGCAAGAGGTAGGCCCAAGAGTTAGAGATTGCTGTGAGCTGTGACTCCACAGCACTCTGCAAAGGGCGATATAGTGAGACACTGTCTCAGAAAAAAAGACCCTAATAAGAACAGAGAAACAAATCACTGAGGTCAGAAAACAGTTGACTCTTACGTCACTAATTTACCTAAGATCTCAAGATCAGCAACATACCTTCCCTCTTCTCCCCAGCCCCCACCCATTCATCTCTCAAAAGTTTGATCAGACAAGCCCAAAAACATCTTGGGATGCATCACTGTAACTCTTTGGGATGGTATATGTGTAATTAAGATACCCACTAGACTAGAAGATCCTCAGAAAAAGAGAATACAACAAAAATAAAGGGAAGCACAGGAAATACTTTGGTAGATTTGCAACATGATAAAGATCTCCATAGATGAATTCAACTTTAGAATAAGAAAGAAAGGTTTTTCACCTGCAGATAAAAGCTCACAAAAATCCTATAAAATAACACAAGGGATAGATTTCACCTACTTTAAAGCTTAGCTTCTATCATTGTGTTTAATCTAGACAGCACTTCAATCTAGAAAAATACCAGTAATGTGACACGTTACAATGTTGCAATGGCTGAAAATGACAACAGGCAATAGGGCATTTGCAGTCCTATTATGCACCATTGTACACACGGTGGCTTTTTCACCGACTGAAGTGTCCTTGTGCAGTACAGGACTGTAACACTTTATTTCATCTCCAGGTGTGGTTCCGATGGGAGTGACGCTTTGTTTCATCCAGCGATAACTTCTGAACAATACCACAGTTCGCGTTTGGTTTAGGCAGTCTTGTGAATGAAATCTATAAATTTCATAATGTCCAATGAAACGATGTTAAGCGTAGTTCTTACCCTGTTCATTTCATACTTGAATGTTGTTCAATTCCAAGTCAAAACAGCAGACAGTGCCTGCGTAATGAAACACACAGAAAGTACATCGGATGATTGTTTCAATGACGGAAAATTTCTCTACAGTCTTCATTTTTTTTTTTAACCACTCTTTGACATGAATATCAAAAATCACCAAAGCATATTCTAATTGTAAGATATTTTATTCTTTGGTCAGTAATAAAACTCAACTCCCACACACAGAAAATTGACGAAACATATAGGATCAACTTGGTAGAGAGAAATTTAGTTTAGATATGTGCTTCTGAAGAGTAGGCCGTATATGTTATTACATAAAATTTTATTCCATTTACATAAAATCTTATTACATAAAATATCATCATCATGGAGAAATTCAAGGAAAGTCACAGGCTTATCTGTATCAATACAAACATTTAAGTTGGTAACAAAATTATCTCCTCCTGGCTGTTTAAACATGTTGTCTGTATGATTATGGACTTTAGAGAGAAATATAAAATCTGGTGAATGGAAGGACACATTTGCCTTTAAGGAGTGGAGCATCAAAGCCAGGATGGAACAAGTATGGTCCTCAGTCCCACAAAATCACATAAAAGCTCTTTGGTTCTAGGGTCAGTTTTCTTAATCATCAGCTAATGATATGCATGCTGAGGCTCCCTGGGAATAATAAAGAATTACATCTGTCTCAAGCAAGAGAATGAGAACTCAGAGAGGATGCCCTGGTTCACCCCCAAGTTTGTGGTATGTAAGGCTACTGACCACACTCTTGAAAATTCTGGCTCTGGGGATTGAGTGCTAATTGTAAACTTAATAAAGCTACAATATCTGATTGCTAATATCCTTTTTTTTTTCTTCAGAGCCTTAGAATTATTTTTTTCTTCTTTTTTAATTTCAGATCAATATGATGGTACAAATGTTTAAGCTACATTGTCTCCATTTCTAAGGAAGTTCAAGTTGTAGTTGATTGCTAATATTCTATATTCTTCCTTTTTTGAATGAAAAATGTATTTCTAGACTATCAGAGGGAAGGAACACTATCTGTCTTTGCCAAATATACAGGGTTGTATTAAACTAAGCATGCATACCAGTGCTGTTGTTTTTATGCTAATCTCTTTTTATATATATATATTCACAAGCGACCTTCATTCTCAATCATTCGAAAACCTATGGAATCATTGTGTTTATTTTTCTTTTAATAAAATGTTCTCATACATTCAGGATATATGTACAAATTAGATTTGAAATCTTCAACTTTATTTAGGAAACTAGCTCTATCTTCACGGTTTGCCAACATTAGAAAGGGATTGTTGCGCCATCTTTCAGTGGTTATGAAAGCCAGGACCGACAGCTTGAAGGAGAGATGGTCACAAGATTAATTAGGAAGGCACCAGTGCTTCTTTGTCTAGACACAATCTATTTTCCAAAGTTATCTCACTCTGCAAAGGCATTTCTAAGCCTTTGTCCACTTATTCACAGAGGCAGCATGGCTCAGTGGTTTGAAATAACAGGCTTGAAGATCAAGGACTGTGAGTTCTGATGTTATATATATATATATAGTTTTTTTTAAAGAAGCAATAAGGTTGCTTGGGCTTTTTAGATACCTTTAAAATGCTTCTCTAATATTGCGTTCCATTTGTTCTTTCTTTCTTGTTGTTGCTCAGGTAGCATGCATCACATGGGTCAGGGATGCAAAAGTGAAAGTCAGGGTTGCCCCAGTGACTCCCTGGGAACACACAGGGTTGGAATTTGCAGAGGCAGTGTCTTCCTTCTTGTTTGATTAGCACCTAGAAGGTGTTCAAAATACACTGTAGTGGCAAAGTAAGTATTGCTTTCATAGAAGGGAGTGGATGCAATTTAAAAAGACTCAAAAATTGGTGGTAAAAAGCAATTGGGTTTTGCAGAGTTAAAACTACAGGGATATTTATTTAATACTCATGCAAAATGAGAGATGATGGTATCCCCGGCGGGTGGGGGGAGGGGCATTCTCTTCTGCATGTCTCTGTAACTGTCAGAATAAGTTATTCTGGTATCAAATATGTTTTTCAGATCCTATGCACATTTTAGTGTGTTTTACTGAGTTACATCTGTAATCATACGTAATTTTTTTCTCATTCATATGTAATGTGTGTTTTCAACGCTCCAAATTTTATGAAATAGAGCTGAGCAATGCTCTATGGAAATGAGCTTCAGTGGTTTCTGATAGGTGAGATTTGTGTTCCTACTCTCATTCATGAGACAAGACCATAGCCCTTGATCCTGCCAACAATTCCTGTGCACATAGGAGGTAACCTACTGATACCCTCCAGATAGCAGGAATTATTTACAAAACTGTGATATGTACCTTACAAGATGCCACTGAAGTCAATGGCATCAGAAGGCCATAGCTCTTGCAGTTATCCAGCACATACAGTGGCATTCATGCCCCAGTTCATGCTCAGGGAAGAGAAGAGTTGAGTTCTAAACTGATTATCACACAGAAGTTTTAAAAAATGGGCAGGACTAAATGGCGACTCCTCAATAAACTGATTGTACTTTGTATCTAGTCCCCACCAGGCTGTCCACTGCTTGGTGTTAGGGGCTGTCTTGTTTGCTGTATATCCACGGCCTGTTCTGAGACTTCTCATCTGGAAACATGTTGTGGGGATAGGGCAGAGGGTGGTCACCCCACATCTCTTCAGAGAGTGTTTGGAAATGAGCAGAGAGTTTATTAACAATGTTTATGTTTTCTTATCACCACGACTGGGGAATTCTCAAGGCATTTAGTGGGAGAGGACCCATCATTCTAAATGACCTGCAAGGTAGCGCCTCATACTGATGAAATGGACTAGTCTGTCCATTATTTTAAAATAAATGAAACATAAGTTTTTCTAATAACAGGAAATTTGGCTTCCAGAACAAGTGAAAAGAGATGGTAATGCCTTTAAACCTCCATTTTTTTTATTTTTTTACTGTTTTATTTCATAATATTATGGGGATACAAATATTTTGATTACATGAGTTGCTTTTGTACAGTTTGAGTCAAAGTTATAAGTGTGCCCCACACCGGGATAATGTCCACTGTGCCAGTTAGGTGTGAATTTACCTCTTCCCATCTGTCCCCTGTCACCAACAAATTTCCATTGGGTTTACACCAAATGTGCACACGGGTGTTGATTGATTAGTTCTAATTTAATAGTGAGTACCTTTGGTGTTTCTTTTTCCATTCTGGTGGAACTTCACATAGAAGAATGGTCTCTAGTTCCGTCCAGGTGGTTACAAAAGGTATTAATTAGTTCACCATCTTGTTTTATGTCTGAGTAGCATTGTGTGGTATATATGTACTATATTTTCTTAAGCCATTCATATACTGAGTGGATTAAGCGTTTGGGTTGGTTCTACATGTTTGCGATTGTGAATTGTGCTGCTATAAACATTTGAGTGCCTTGGCCTTGGGGATAAAATGACTTTTTTAAATTTGGGTACATCCCCAGAACTTGGATTTCTGGGTCAAATGATAGGGCTACTTTTGGTTCTTTGAGGTGTCTCCCCATATTACTTTCCATAGAGATTGTACAAGTTTTCAGTCCCACCAATGATGTATAAGTGTTCCTTTCTCTTTACATCCACACTGGTATAGGTTGTTTGGGGGAATTTTTTGATAAAAGCCATTTTTCATTGGAGTCAGGTGACCTCATTGTGGTTTTCATTCCCAGCTCCCTGATGATTAGAGACATGGAGCACTTTTTTCACATGTTTATTGTTCATTAATCTATCTTCTTTTGAAAAGCTATTCATGAAAGATAACAGTCTTAAACCCTAGAAATAAAGCTATAAAAAGTCTAGAAGAAAATGTTAGAAAAACTCTTACAGGCCCAAAGAATTTATGAAGACTCCAAAGGCAATCACAGCAACCACAAAAATTTACAAATTGGACCTGAATAAATTAAAAAGCTTCTGTATAGCTGATGAAACAACCAGTAGAGCAAATAGACAACCTACAGACTGGGCGAAAAATATTTGCTTGCTGTGCATCTGATAAAGGACTGATAACCAGAATCTATAAAGAACTCAAGCAAATCAGTAAGAAAAAGGAAATCAAACAACCCCATAAAAAATGGGTAAAACTCAAATATCAAATGTAAAAATAAAGCCATATTTTGTATGGATCAAAAAGGAAATCTAGTTTACTATCTTCCGTAGTTCCATTTTAGGATAAATTGTATTTGCTAAAAGGCAGAGCATCTCTGTAATCAATTGTTTGATGTAGTTCCCTAGGAACCTCCTCACGGTTTTTCTCTTTGGACTATCCTTAGAATAGAATTGCCATTCAATATGTCCATCCCTTTCCCATCTAAATTCCCCATCCCTCCCTGGTCCCTCCCACCTTTTCTGTGCTATCTTCAACCACCCAAAGTCTAACACCCCTAGTGCGGTTGCTATTAGGAGAATGCAGATCCAAACATACAGAAGTATGCTCTGTATTTTATTTTTGTTACACTGCGTCTTCAGCTCCTTCCATCTGCATGAGTGCCAGAGCCTCTGAGAATGCTAATTTCACATCTTATTCTTCTTAGTGAAAGGTGGTTAAGGAAGAAGGTGGCTGCTTGACCCAGGGGAGATGGGAGGGAATCAGGAAACCTGCAAATGTTGATGTTTCTTTAACGAAGTCGCTTCTGTCTTCTGTGAAGTGTCAATGTCTTTGTCTTTTTTTTTTGGTCTTTTTTGCCAAAACTGTGCATGTTATATGAATCCAGCTTTCTTTACAAGGGGTGTTGTGACCCCCAGAGGGCCTCCATCTGTCTACCTGGAGCAGGTGGTCTCCTCCATGGCACAGTTCGCAGAGGCTAGAGCTTGTTAGAAGATGCACTGACATTGATTTTGGGCCTCTACATTCAATTATTTTCTTCAAGCTTGTTTCTGTATACATTGAGAGAGTCTGTGGTATAATAAAAGACAAAAATTTCCTGTGCTTTAGGATACTCTTAATACAAAAATATTAAACCACAGAGAGCAGCCTAGGGTGTCAGATGGTTTGATTCCTGAGACTGTACTTGAATAGGGAATCAATCTATTTTAAACATTTCTTCAATACAAAATATTCAATTTACCTTGCCTTTAACCACGTGCTGTCTCCCCCACTACCCAAATAAATAGGTATTTGGATATTCTCCAAAATATTTCAAGTTAAATATTGTGTGTGTGTGTGTGTCAGAATCTGAAAGCCCATATTTTTAGCCAAATGCAATTCCAAAAAAATGACTGGAAATAGAAGGAGCACTGGCATACTGGGACACTTCCATTCCTGAAACTTCCAGCTGGAAATTCAGCAAAAACTGTTTCTTTGGCACCTCCTAAGATACACCACAGCTTTCGTAGCAGGAGGTGAATGGGAACAAAGATGAGGGGACCCAGCGCCACCAGCAAAAATGACAATAACAGAAAACAGCTATTGAAGTGTTTTTGTATGGAAGGTTCAGCTTTTATTTTTATTTTGTTAAGTTGCAGCAGAGAAACCATCTCAGTGCCTGAGACTACAGAGGAACAAAAACAGATTTCAAGAAAAGTGGAAACGTTCTCATTTTCTGGTTAGAAAACCAGCCCCAGAGTGAACACGTCACATTATCTGAGAACCTTTAATTCCCTGCCCTGGCCATCATGGCCCCCCGCCCCAGGGATCTGCAGGTGGGGTGCAGTGAGCCTCCTCAGCCTGATTTCTCTGCCTCCACACACCACCACGCTAGAGGCACGGTGCTTTCGTTCACAGCTCAGAAAACCTCTCTAATTGCAGCACATAGCTGGATCTTCTGAGATGCCAGGCTTCGGGTGCTCTGTCCTTGTTATTCAAAACTGCATTTCATACATGGTGCATCCCAAGTCTTGGGTTTTGCTTTAAAAAAATAATCCAATCATAGAATGTATTTACACCCAGTTCCTTCCTTCCTTCAAATGCTTGACAAACCTGTAAGTACCATTTTTCTCTGCAAGTTTACTTTTGTAGTATTGTCCTGACTGTGCCACTTTGAATTGGATTTGAGTCTGAGTGTGTGTGTATGTTTGTGAGTGTGTGAGTAGGTTCATGTCTGTGTGTGTTTATGTGAGTGGATGGATGCCTGTGTGTGTGTGAGTGGGTGTGTGTCTGTGTGTCTGTGTGTGTGTGTGGCAGCAAACAGGGAGTGTGCCCTGCGGGTGAGGCATTGGAGACTCTGTGTGTGTGTCTGTGTGTGTGTGTGAGAGGGTATGTGTCTATGTGTGTGTGAGTGGGTACGTGTCTGTGTGTTTCTCTCTGTGTGTGTTGGTGTGTTTGTGTGCGTGGCAGGGAACTAGGAGCTTGCCCTGAGGGTGAGGCATTGGAAACTGTCGCACACAGAGATGTCACGGGGGTTTTCAATATGATTTTCCGGTGAACTGAAATGTCACAGCGTTCCCCAAAGAGATATTCTTCTCCAGCCAAACATTGAAAGAAATTGCTCAGCCAGGGCCTCTTTGCTCAGTCTGGGGAAAGGGTAACATTTAAAAGTGGGGTAAATCATAATGGATCAGACAACAACGCAGCACAGAGGTTTTCTTAAGAGAAAAACGCCCTGGATACCATCAATGAAGCTGTCTGTCCTTTGTCCCGAAGGGATCAGGAGCTCTGCGTGTGCACAGGCTGTGTGAAATCCCCAGGGACATCTCCAGGTAGCAACACTGCCATGCTCTGGGCTCTGAGAGCACCAGGCTAATTCCACAGTGTGGGATGGAGGTGTGTCTGTGGTGCGTGGTGAAAGGCACGTCAGAAGAAAACACCTGAACCTTAGCTGAGCTCCCCATCTGTCCAGGTTCTGTACAAGGCATGATAAAATAATAAATGTGAGTTAGGAGCCATAAGTTAAGTGTTAAAAGAAACAGCCATAAAAATATGATAAAAGATATGATCGAAGATAGAGGCCCAAAGAAAATATGAAAGCCATTGTAAACTACAACAGCATGGCGGCGCTGAGAGGGTGCTGAGATAATCTTTGGTCAACATGGTACAGAAGGAATTCGCAGAGCCTCACTCATAGCTGCTGGTGCAGCCTGAGGGCCATCCCTTCAAGGTCCCAACACTGCCAGATCTGCTAATTCCAGATTATATTCTTTGTGTGTCCCTTGGGTTTCTCGAGGTCAGCAAGGATTTTGCTTTTTGTTTTGTTTTAAAGACCCAGGATCCTCAGGGAGTATCATGAGGACAGCTGTGATAACAACCTGTGATTAATATAGAAACCAAAGTTATGTTATAAATGAGAGTTCTCAATTTTATGACAATATATTTTAAAACATCCACTGAGTTACAAATGTCATGTGTCATTGTCACATATGGGTATGACTTGCGTTGACATGAGTTAGGAGACAATTCACATGGTCACTAGAAAGTGCAATTATTTGCCACATGACAAATAACTGCACGGGTTCGAGATTGACCAAATCAATACTGCAGTGAGAGCATGATTTATAGATGTGGGGGCATTGTTAAACTGCAGATGTGATTGCACTGTAATTATCACTAACTTGTACTTTCTTCAAGTCCTTTAATTTTTTAAGCATTCTACCAAGTTTCTAGTATTTAAATCTATAGATAGACAGATATTGGAAGAAAATTGGCTAACATTGAATGGTATTATTTGTGTTGGTGAAGGCTATGCTGGCTGTGGGACCAGATGAATGAAAAGTATCAATGGATTAACACAGTAGTGGTTTAGTTCCCACTTACGTGAAGTCTATTTGGTAGCAGGATGGGATGGGGACTATGCTCCATGCAGTCATTCAGGTACCCAGGCTGTTGAAGGCCCACCCTACCATTTTTTAAAATACATCTTCCAAGGTAACTCCAGGTATCAGCCAGCTTACATAGAGGTTTGTGTGGGATGTTTTTATGAGTTATAAATGGAAGAAATGTCTGGAAATTTCTGCCTATTCTATTAGCCATACCTCAGTCACACCAAACTGCAAAGGATGCTTTGAATCAGGGCAATATAACAAGCTAGTAAACATACAGAGGTGGTCTACATAAGGAACTGGGCTTTCTGTACTGATATATGTACGCGTGGGGCATGTCTGTTCTACCAAAGTTAGGTGAACTTAAGAAGATGGTCAGTGTAGTAAGGTGGTCAACTATGGAGGTTCTTTACCATATTTGTGCTTTTCTAATTAATTAATTAATTTTTTTGAGACAGAGTCTCACTATGTTGCCCTGGGTAGAGTGCTATGGTGTCACAGCTCATAGCAACCTCAAATTCTTGGGTTTAAGTGATTCTCTTGCCTCAGCCTCCCAAGTAGCTGGGACAACAGGTGCCTGTCGCAACACCCAGCTACTTTTTCTTGTCATAGTTGTCATTGCTGTTTAGCTGGCCCAGGCTAGGTTTGAACCTGCCAGCTTTGGTGTATGTGGCTATAGGCGCCGAGCCAAATATTTGTACTCTTAAAAGGAATCTGCACAGTTTTGAAGGCAAAGGACCTAGAGTTTGTTAGATGCAGGAACTTACCATGGTTCTTGTACCATTTTAGATAGATCTGTTTAATCTTCTTTGAATCATCAGATGATAAACCACCCCGTGAACTAGCTTAGTCATCACACTTATTTTCAGAAATAGAAACAGAGGTTTGGTAGTTATGTAAATTGCCCACAGTCATGTACCTGGTAATTTGGGGCTATAGCATTCAACTTCAAATCTTGTAATGTCAAAGCCTGTTTTTGTCTCTATACCGTCCTGTGTGTCTGCTCGCCACAAGGTTTATTGGAAAAGAAAGAATGAAACACAAGAATTAAAAGATTCTGCCTTCATCTGTCCAGCACGAAAGCACAGAAGTAAAGCTAATGAGTAATAATTACAGAGCAGTCTTGAAGCAAACACAACTCAATGTATCAAAAGGCCAAAAGCAATGGGATTTGGTAGAATAATTCATCTAAAGCCACCACATACACAGTATTTACTTAGTCTGAAACTTGCCATTTCTGTCATAGTATTCAATAAGTTTTCATGGAAACAGAAAATGTTCTAAACATAGGTTATGGAGCTCATCCTGATCCTAAAAATGGGTTCCACCAAGACCAACTCCATTCCTGACATTTGATATGTTCTCAAGCAGTAATTTGTAGAGCATACTAAAGGAGCAAAACACACAAAAACATAAGAACTAGCTAAGAAAAAAAAATAAGTGCAATAGTTTTAGATTCAGCCAACGTAGACGTACTATTCAATAGAAACTAGGCTGTGCAGATGAATTCACACATATTATTCTGTTTGTTCAAATGCAATTACAAAGGAGCAAAATAGGATTTGTATTGTCTGGAGATATAAATTATTTATGTTATCCTTGGATCTCTTTTAGTATGAATGAGTGATGTTTGGCTTTTGTATTTTTGCGGATTATTGCAAACTTTCTAAAAATTTGCTTTATTTGTTAATAAAAACACGGATCTTCCAGCAGAAGGAGATATCAAAAACACATCTGGTTTGCTCTACTACCTTACTGAAGCAACTGCTGCTGTTTTCCTTTCTTATTGGCTGTGTAACCCTGAGCAGTTCACTTGTCTAAGCCTCAGGGTCCTCATGTGCTAAATAAAAGTGCTAATAATGAGCCTTCCCTGTGTCCAGTGCCGATAGCTTTAGCATCTGATGCTGTTGTGTTTTTTAAACTATAAAGCAGCATGTATGACATATATCAGACAGTAATTGGTCATTATTTAACAGATGACACAACTGAGGCTCAGCATGGCAGACGGGACTTCCGAGGGGTCACAGAGTCAGGTAGGAGGCGGTGGAAACCTAGATCATCTTTCCTGACCTGAACTTTAGTTGTTTTACATGTGAAGGACTTGGACAAAAATTTCAGTTTCTTTTGATCTTTCCCAAGATGAAAGTGGGTAAAATATCAATCTGGAATCATTTTGTTCCAAGGATAAAAGAGGCAGAAAGGAGACTCCCCTGATAGTAGAGTGAGTGGCTCCTGTAACAACTGTTTGTGCATTGAAACCACAACAATCTCCAGGGGCCCCAAGCACCACACACACACACAAAAAAAAAAAATATTTAGGAGACTGAAGATCTTGGTAAAGTGGCACACCACTTTGTATGGGGAGTCTAGTTCTATGGGCCCCCATCATATGATTTTTACCGTGTAAGAGAAAAAATACTAACTTCTTATGTTTTCACTGTGGTTTGTGCCAGAGATCCATGTCTAAGGACCAACTTTGGGTTTTTGTTTTTGGTTTTTTAGCTTTTTTTTTTTAATATTCTGGTAAGATTAAGAGCCAATAAGAATTTGGAACACTGATTTTGGCTAAAGAAATAGACACTCGAGGCAAACTTTTAAAATAAATGAAGTGACATAGTGGTGGGTAAGTGAGCCCAGAGTCATGGTACCATTAGGAGGATTTTGATCAATTAAAATAACAAAGTAATTAACACCTGCTATATGGTGCAGCGAGGAAGGAGGTGAATTGTCATCCTCTTGGAAGTTTCTGCCTTCCACGACTCCTGCTTTGGAGGAGAGGCACAGAGGGATGGATGTGGCGGCCCGCACAACGTGGTTACAAAAGTCCGTGTGCTTATATGGGTATCAACACTTGCACTCTTCCAAGAAGAGTTTGGTTTCTACAGGATGACATTTAAAAGTGAGGCCAAATAACACTGAGCTCTTCTGGACAGCATCTTTTCTCACAGATACAGTATTTTTATCCATTTCAAAAAACAGAAGTTTCATATATGTCAGTAAAGAGTGTTCCTCAAAAACCTGATGTTATATGCTAAGTTGTATCCACTTAGACTCCCTATGCTGCCATCCTGATCCTCAGTACTTTATAATGTGTCCATATTCACAGATTTTTTTAAATTTTTTATAAGAAATAATTCAATTAAATAAGGGGATTTGGTAGGTCCTGATCCAAGATGGTGGGTATCTTTGTAAGGAGAGATTAAAAGGTAGCCACACCCAGATTGAAGACTGTGGAAGATGTCGCAGGAAGGTGGCAGTCCACAGGACAAGGGGAGAGGCCTCAGAAGGACCTAGTCCCACCAACACGGCACTTGGGTCTCCCTTAATTGGGAGAGTGTTTCTGTCGCTTATGCTGCCCAGTTTGTGATACTTTGTTTTTTTGTTTTTATTTTTTATTAAATCATAGCTGTGTACATTGATATGATCATGGGGCATCATACACTAGCTTCATAAACTGTTTGACACATTTTTATCACACTGGTTGACATAGCCTTCCTGGCGTTTTTTTAGTTATTGGGCTAAGACATTTATATTCTACATTTACTAAGTTTCACATATACCCTTGTAAGATGCACTGCAGGTGTAATCCCACCAATCCCCCTCCCTCCACCCACCTTCCCCCTTCCTTCCCTCTCCCCCTTCCCCCTATTCTTAGGTTGTAACTGGGTTATAGCTTTCATGTGAAAGCCCTAAATTAGTTTCATAGTAGGGCTGAGTACATTGGATACTTTTTCTTCCATTCTTGAGATACTTTGATATAGCAGCCATAGCATTCTGGTACTTTGGAATTCCCACAAAGAACACCACCTCTGAAGCTGTGATTTGGCATGGATGAAACTACTGGCATCCTCTGCAAGGTT
>CAUYPK010163199.1:0-30201 GCA_963574355.1 Loris lydekkerianus | reverse complement strand
AAAAAAAAAAAAAAAAAAAAAAAAAAAAAAAAACATCAACCTTTTTAAAAAAAAAAAAAAAAAAAAAAAAAAAAAAAAGAAAATTAAATGCCTCTGTTCCTATTATTTTGCAAGGATTAATGAGTCCTGACAGGTCCACCTAATTCCAATTCACACGTAATATGTAAACAGATAATATATGTACTTTCTATTTCCACCATTGGTTTAGGTCTTCATACTCTTTTGCTTCACCCAGTTTCCTCAAACCACTTCATCATTAGAATCAGACAAAGTATTAGCCAAAATACAGATTTCCAGACCTCTCCTTCTGGAGATTTGGATTTTGTTATGAGGAGGGAACTGCAGTCTTCATCTTTAACAGTTGATCCAGAGTTCAAATTAATCTCATTCTTAGCTAAGTTTGGGAAATACTCAGATACAAGATGGAAATCAGAAATTCGAATCCTGAAATGCAAACCCAACCTAACCTCTTTCGGTAGCTTATTTTGTCACTACTTTCTGACATATAATTTACTTCATTTATTTTTTCAGCAAATATTTATATGGTGCCCAAACTATGTCATCAGGCACTCTCCTATGTACTAGAAATTACAGTGGCAGAAACAGACACCTTCGTTGTTTACAGAGTTTTGTGCATAAATGAACCAAACATCACACTTTTTGGGTCTCCAAACATAGTCGTCTCAGACAGACCTGGACATCGTGCAACTCTGTGACCCTTTGGTCCAGGGAGCCTTTTCATTTAGCAGCGGTCTCACATCTCCTTTTGTCTGTACCACCATTGTTCCTAGTTCATTCTCCTATCACACATTTTTTTACATTGTTCATTTTGTTGTCTATCTCTCTTACTACACTACTGGCTTTTTTTTTTTTTATTAAATCATAACTGTGTACATTAATGTGATCATGGGGCACCATACACTAGTTTCATAGACCATTTGACACATTTTCATCACTCTGGTTAACATAGCCTTCCTGGCATTTTCTTAGTTATTGTTCTAAGACATTTACATTCCACATTTACTAAGTTTCACATATACCCTTGTAAGATGCACTGCAGGTGCAATCCCACCAATCCACCTCCCTCCCCTTCCTTTCCCCCTTCCCCCTATTCTTAGGTTGCAACTGGGTTATAGCTTTCATGTGAAAGCCATAAATTAGTTTCATAGTAAGGCTGAGTACGTTGAACACTTTTTCTTCCATTCTTGAGACACTTTACTAAGAAGAATATGTTCCAGCTCCATCCATGTAAACATGAAAGAGGTAAGCAGGAACTTTCAGTCCCTGGTGTTTACACCAGTGTTTATCAACCTTATCTCAACCATATCTCATGGCACACTTGAGCCTATAGTTAATTATGTTGATTTTAAAAATAGGGTAAAAGTAAAAGGAACTTTACCTAACAATGCAATCAGTGTGGCCTAGTTTCTTGTACCCTCAATGAATCCCCAACAATAAATAAATAAATAAAATAAAAATCCTGCAAAAATAAAATAGACTTATTATGCTTTGAACTTCTTTTGAAAATAACTGAACTAATGATCTATAAAAATTTTCATGGCATACCAGTTGATAATCACGGGACTAGACCAGTAATTGACACAAGTACAGCAGATGCCCTCCCCCCCCCAGTAATAGGTACATATTGTTTGTGTGTGTGTGTGTGTGTGTGTGTGTGTGTGTGTGTGAGATCATGGGGCACCACACACTGGTTTTATAGACCATTTGACATATTTTCATCACACTGGTTAACATAGCCTTCCTGGCATTTTCTTTGTTATTGTGTTAAGACATTTATATTCTACATTTACTAAGTTTCACATGTAGCCTTGTAAGATGCACCATAGGTGTAATCCCACTAATCACCCTCCCTCCACTCATCCTCCCCCCTTCCTCCCCTCATGCTCCCCCCTCCCTTCCCTTCCTCTTCCCTTCCCCATATTCTTAGGTTATAACTAGATTATAGCTTTCATATGAAAGCCATAAATTAGGTTCATAGTCGGGCTGAGTACCTTGGATACCTTTTCTTCCATTCTTGAGATACTTTACTAAGAAGAATATGTTCCAGCTCCATCCATGTAAACATGAAAGAGGTAAAGTCTCCAACTTTCTTTAAGGCTGCATAATATTCCATGGATATGTATGTATTTTAAGAAAGAAAAAAGACTTTATTAAAATTGTAATACTCAGGCTGGGAGCAGTTGCTCACTCATGTAGTCCTAGCACTCTGGGAGGCCACAACAGGTGAAAGCTTGAGCTCAGGAGTTTGAGACTGAGCAAGAGCCAGACTCCCATCTATAAAAAAAAAAATAGCCTGGCATTGTGGTGGGCACCTGTAGTACCAGCTACCTAGAAGGCTAAAACAAGAAAACTGCTTGAGCTCAAGAGTTTGAGGTTGCTGCGATCTGTGATGCCACAGCACTCTATAGAGGGCAACAAAGTGAGACTATGTCTTAAATAAATAATTAAATAAATAAATAAACAAAATTGTAATACTCAATATTACTGATAACAAAAGATAAATACAAGTCACATTTGAGTGCCTCTGGTAATTGCAGAAATAAATGTGACTGGAGTGTCACAATTTTAATATAGCTTTTTCCTTTCTTAAAGGAAAAAGCTGTATTACATTTTTGGGGCATCGTCTGTAGTTCTCAATCATTTGTTGAATGGATATTACTCAACTAGTAATAAAACAATGGAGATTTGAATTTAGTAATATCTGACTCCAAAGTCCTGACCTCTTCACTGTATCATACCCTCTCAATAAAGTAGGGCTCAGCTTGTCAGAGGAGCCACTTTTTTAATCATTTAAGGAAAATCTGATCCTACTAAGACAAAGCCACTGTCCTTCTGGAGGGAGACGTGCCAATTAGCCACTTTAGTTGATCAATACCAAATCCAAATTTGAAAATTCATGCCAAAGAGTATTCTGTGAGATTTATTAAACTACCAAAAGAAGACAAATATCTCTTTTCTTGGCCTAATGTGGATATAATTTTACTATGCAGATACATCTATCATAAAGAGGGAAGGTACCACTCTGTAAGTCTAGGTAATGATATTTCTTAATATTAATGTAAACAAGTAGTCTTAAACTCATCTCTAGGTAAAGGTCAAGTATCATACTCAGCCCACAAAATTCCTTCACAGCATTTCAGAAATACCGGATTAGAATATGAAGCTGATATTAGTTTAGCAGAAAATGGACATAACTATCACTTTAAACATCTATTTTATTAAGGAAATTAATGCAACTCATAGGTTTTATATTCCTTTGCACAAAAAATTTGGGCCGCAAAAGCTAATGGATAAAATTTACAGTGTATATTATGACATCCAATTTAGGAAATGTGTGCTGACTCTGCTACTTCTAATAAAAATGCTGCTATAAAATACACTTGGACCAGTTTGGCACAAGTTACTTTAGAGTTGTGAGAAGGAATGTTATTAATAAAAACTTTTCTTCCCCTTCTAATTAATTCATAGCATTGCCACCAGAGTGGTCTTCATTTAAGTTTATGTCACTTCCCCTGCTGAGAAACTTTTGATGACTCCACATTTCCTGTTAAAAAAAATTGAGCAAACTGCTCAGCATTATAGGGAAATTTTCTACAACCTGATCACCACCTACCTTTCAATTCATAATTCATTCACTCTTAGCTCTGTCTCAGAGGGCTTTCTGTGTTTTGACATCATTCAAGATGGGTTTCATACTTTCATGAATCCATTGACTAAGAAAATGTATGATGACCAAGAGCATCTTGGATTCCATCAGTATTCTAAAAATGGCAGCCCACCATTTGTGACTTGTGTTGTTTATTCAGGCTATACACAATGTTCAGTGTGCATATGGGCTTATGGTCATTATGTTCTTTAATGACCCCAGATGACTCATCGTAAATGTCTCCTGATTTTCCACCTTTGTATCTTCGACCAAGCTATTCTTCTACCTGTTTTCATGTTTTCCTTCTGGTTTTATGACAAGCTCTTACCGCCTCTATTGGTGCTGCTCTTGTTCCTAACAACCCCATTAGAATTATTCATTGCTTTCTTTTTATGTTCACACATAATTTATACATGTATGTAAGAATCAACTCTAGACATATGATCTGACAAGCACAAGTCTAGGTAAGGGAACAGAATAATTAAAACTGTTCCAGAAAATTTTGGGTATACAGTTGTCATAAATATGACATTATTACTAGTAACTTGAGTTGAAGTTATAAATCTATGAGTAACTCAGTTTCCATCATGCATTCATGGATTCCTCCAACAAATATCACTAAAGACCTATCTTGTATTATGTCCTGGCATAGGTGATGGAGATATAGAGTAAAAAGTTTTCCGCTTTATGGAAGTTCTATTGAAAGAGACAGACAAGAAACAAAGGACTAAATAATAACATAATTTAAAATAGTGGTAATTACTATGCAGGAAATGGAAAATATCAGTATGATAGAAAATGACTTGAGAGGTGGGAGAAGGAGACAACAGATACAGGGCAATTTTTGTAACTCATAGATTACTTACAGAGTGTCACAAGAAGGATGGGCAATAGAAAAATGCAGAGAGGATCTGAGCAAACAGTTCACATAAAAACATGCCTAGTGGTCAAGAGATACATGAAATGATCCTTGAATTCACAAGTAAGAGAAATCTAAATGAAAATAATGATAAAATATCACTTTATATGTATTGGATTGACAGCATTAATAAGAGCTATAAACCCCATTAGTGGTGGAGATATGGAGACCTGGGTTCTCATGCACATTGCTTGTGGGATTGTGAAGTGTTACAAGCCTTTCTAGAAGGTAACATGGCAACATCTACTCAAGACTAAAATACCCATGCCTTCAACTCAGCAATGCCACTCCTGAGATTCAGGTCATATGAATGTTTGAATGATGAAGGATGTTTATCACATCATTATTTGCCGTGGCAAGAACTGTAAACAGAGGAAACTCATTCATATGTTATGGATAACCAAACTGCAGTCCATCTGTGCCACAAAATAGATATTATGTGACCAATGAAAAGAATGAAGTCTAGCCCTCCCAGGTGGCCTGGAGGGCTTTCTGTATTTTGACATCATTCAAGATGGGTTTCAGACTTTCATGAATCCATTGACTGAGAAAATGTATGATGACCAAAAGCATCTTGGATGCCATCAGTATTCCAAAAATGGCAGCCTACCATTTGTGAGTTGTGTTGTTTCTTCGAGCTATACACAATGTTTGGTGTGCATATGGGCTTATGGAAAATTGACTGTGTGGCCTCTAAAGAGTCCACAGTTTGGAATGAGTATTCTGGGCCACAGAAAGAACAAATCTTCTCCACAAAGTGTTGAGTGGTATCTAATTTTGTCACCCCTTGATAGTGTTTCCATTTTATTTTTTTAATTTAATCTTTATTAAATCATAACTGTATACAGTTATGGGGTACAATGTGATGATTTGATATACAGTGTGGAATGCTAAATCAAACTAATTAACATAACCATCACCTCACTTACTTATATGCTGTGGTAAGCCATTTATAATATACTTTTTGTTGTTTTGAAATGTACCCTTGCACATTAGGTGAGATCCCACCAAATACCTGCCCTCCACTCGCCCTCCCTCTTTCCCCTGTCCCACATCTCCCCTTCTTTTTTCTGGACCATATTTGTGTTTTATCATTGGTCTAATATGTAAGTGATTATATATTGGTTTCATAGTAGTATTAAGTATATCAGATACTTTTTTTTCCCATTCTTGAGATACTTTACTAAGAGTATGTTCCAGCTCCATCCAGGTAAACATAAAAGATATAAAGTCTTTTTTTATTGTATAGTATTCCATGGTAAACATATACCACAATCTGTTAATCCATTTATGGGTTGATGCATTCTTGTACAAATGTCTTTTTTGGAAAATGACTTTTGTTCATCTGTGTAGAATCTGTAGCAAACTCAAATTAATAAGAAAAGAACAAACAACCCCATTTCTTTGTGGGCAACAGACTTGAACAGAAACTTCTCTGATGAAGACAGGTGAATGAATGGTCAACAAACATGAAAAAATGTTCATCATCTTTAATCATCAGAGAAATTCAAATCAAAATTACTTTGAAATAACTAATAAGATTAGTCCACATCACAAAAATCCTAAAACTGCAGATGTTGGCGTGGATGTGGAGAGAAGGGAACACTTCTACACTGTTGATGGGACTGCAAACTAATACAGCCTTTTGAGAAAGAAGTACAGAAAATTCTCAAATGATGGTTACTAATCTGATTGCATCTTTTGTTTCTTTTCAGGCTGGTGTAGCTAATATTGTGAGAGGAAGTAAGAGAAAGAAGCTTCTCCATGGTCTTATCAATCACAATGCCTGTTAAAAAAAAGTCTCTGACTTCCAGAGTGCAAAACTGTGTTGACATTTACTCCTCTAATGTTCAAGCTACATGTAAAAGCAAATTCAGGAAAGCCTTAGATATTTTTCATAATAAAATGTTTAATCATAAGAGGAAAATAAAGAAAAGTGTGACAAATATTCATGCATCTAACAAACAATATTAAAGTTTCATCCTATTTGCATCACAGTTGTTAAAAGACATAGGATGTAAGAAACATCTCTGAATTCCTACGCAGTCTCTGATGTATTTCATTAGCTTGGGTGACATTTTAATAAATTCTAGCTGCGATTTATCTTCCGTTTGTAGTATCCGTCGCACTTTCTCACAGGGCCCTGAGTAACAACACGAAGCCAAAAGCAAGGGCGGATCATTATATTGGATTTTTTCTTAATCTTTCTCCAAGAGAAGAAAATGGCCTTCCAGGCACAAATCAAAGGACAGTGTTAGGCATTTTCTCTCCTCACTTTGTAATGCAGCACAAAGCAAATACCTTCTGTGGCCTATAGATACTGCATGGTCTTCATTAGCTTTACCCATCTGGGCCTTTGGTTTTTATGCTCTTAAAAAATAAGGGAAAGAAAAATTCAAATACCTTACTCAGACCAAGTCTGTTTCATCAACACAGCCAGTGGGAATGAGGAATGTTTATTTGATCACCTGATTAGTATTCAGCTGGCTTAGCATCTTAATATGAAAAAATTTCAAATATATATAAAAATATGGGGAATAAAAGTAAACACTCCTTCACCCAGCTTCAACTATTACCAAGTCTGGGATGAATATAAATATAACCATATATATGGAATAGCCTAATAAACCCTCCTGTACTAGCTAGCACTTAGCTTCAGCAGTTACCAAGTCTGGGATGACCCTGTTTTCTCTATGTATCCCTTACCACTTTCATCCTTCCAGTGTTATATGAAGCAAATCTCACATATTAAATAATTTCACTCTTAACGATATAAAACTATGCTTTTAATAAATGCAATTACAAAAACATTTCTACCCTATGTTTTCTTTCTTTCTGAAACAATGTCTGGGTGACACTCTGTCACCCAGGCTGGAGTGCCATGGCCTCGGCCTAACTCACAGCAACCTCAAACCTCTTGAGCACAAGTGATCTTCCTGCCTCAGCTCTTGAATAGCTTGGGACTATAGGCACCTGCCACCACACCTGGCTAATTTTTCTCTTTTTAGCACAGATGAAGTTTTGCTTTGCTCAGGCTTGTCTCAAACTTCTGACCTCAGTGATCTTCTCACATTGGGCTAATGCAAGTATCACAAGTGTGAGGCACCATGCTTGGCCTTATACTTTCTTAATACAATAAAATATCAGGCAGTATTGATTTTTTTCTGTCTCATAATTTTTTCACAAGTCTGTATTTTCAAGTCAGGACATAAAGTGCACATATTGCAAATGGTTGATATGTCTCTCAAAATCTCTTTTCCTCTAGAGATTCTCTCTATTACTTCTTTCTCATCCTTGCAATGTTGTTGTTCAAGAAACCAGGACTTCCATTTTATGAAGTTCCCCCCACATTTTGTTGATTGCATCTTTATAGTGTCTTTTAAGAGTGTCTCCAGTCCTACGTATTTCCTGTGACTTAGAAGTTAGATACAAATGCTTAATCAGACTCAAGTTCAATTTATTGTTTTTGTTTTTTCTGGACTAAATTTGGCTGATTTTAAAAGAGGAACTGATGAAATTGTATGTGCGGAAGGGAAGTAAGGTGTGGAAGAGAAAAATGCGGGAATTTTATGAAGAAAAGATCATCTTCTTCACAATTATGATCTAAGAATTGAGTCCTTTGTAATATCTTTCAAACTGATCAGATCTTTTTTTATATTCTGGGTATGATGGTGAGACACAGTTACTTCTGAGATGGATTGATCTTGGGTCAATTACAATACCTTGCCTTTAAAGCCAGGTTCATGCTGACAACTCAACAGCACAATTTGTGTGATTTGGGGAAAAGGGATGAGTATGGGACAGGAGTATAAATCTAAACGTCAGAGTATTCATGGAGTTGTTTCCTCACCTAATACGGTGATGGGTTTGAGCTGGTCTTTGCCATCTGTAATAGGACATTAAAATGAGACACCAGCATTATGAAATCAGGAGCAAAGGGGATAGAAGACAGAGCCACAAGTGCAAAATTTAACAGGAGAAATTTTGGTTACTAGTGCTTCAACACTCCCAACATCTTCACCTAGTTGGGAATACAGTGAAGGAGAGGAGATCTCTAATGAAAGATGTGCTGTATGTGACGTGTCCTCCAGGCAACCGACCAGGCTGAGATCCTTCCAATAGCTGGGACACAGAGCAGGACAGCTGTGACCCACAACTTGGAAAACACAGATGAAAAGAGGCAAGTGGCAGACCTCCTTGGTGGTGGCATCGGCAGTGAGCTTTTATGTTGGGAAGAGCATACCCACCTCCCTACATCTGTTCGGGTTCCTAGGACACAGGGTCTTTGCATCAAGAATCTGTCGGTGATATGGGCTAATCTTACTGGAGTTAGGTGGTATCTCAAGGTAGTTTTGATTTGCATTTCTCTGATAATTAAAGATGATGAGCATTTTTTCATATGTCTGTAGGCCGTGCACCTGTCTTCAGAAAATGCCAGGAAGGCTATATTAACCAATGTGATGAAAATGTGTCAAACTGTTTTTAAAACCAATGTATGGTGCCCCATGATCTCATTAATGTACACAGCTATGATTTAATATCAATAATATATATCTGTCGGTGAATGTGAGATTCTTAAGAACATTTGAAGTTCCAATCTAAAATTAAAGGTGGATTTACACAAGTCAAGTAAGGCCCTAGGAAGAAAGAGCTCCAGAAAGCAAACTTTTGTGGAATTCAGGAAAGGGTATACAGGAGAAATAATTAGCGTTAGTCAGCTGTCATGCCCAGAGGGTGCATCTGAAAATCACCCGGAGAGCAGATGATGGAGCTATTCATCTCTGAAATTGAAAATATGAAAGCAAAGGAAGCATGTCTTAAATGTTTTCCTTATAGCACGCCCAGTATTATTTCTTTACTTAATTGAGAAATAAAAGTTGTATATATTAATCATTTACAACATGGGGGAAACACATGTTTTGTTTACATACTTTGTTTTTGATTAAGTAAAAGTTATAAATTTACTCTTCACCCAACATGATGCTTTTAAACATGTATACATTGTGCAATGCTTAAATTAATTAACACGTGCGGCTCACGTTTATTTTTTGTGGTAAGAACACTTGAAGTCTGTCATTCTCTTAGCAATTGTCAAGTGCAAAATCCATTGTTACTATGCTGATTATGCATCTCTTGAATTTATTCCTCCTAATTGAAATTTTATATCCTTTAGCCAACACCTCTGGCCACCAGCCTCTGGGAGCCACAATTCTACCCTCTGCTTCTGTGAGTTTGACCTTTTTAGATTCCACGTGTAGGACTGGAGTATTTGTCTTCCCTTACTTCACTTAACATAATGTTCTCATATATGTTGTCAGAAATGGCAGGATTTCCTTCTTTTTTAAAGGCCAAATAGTATTCCATTATGTGTACCACATTTGCTCTGTGTATCCTTTGATGGACACTTACACTTTTTGATGCTTTACAGTCTCTATGTATGCATGCATGCGTGTGCTTACACATATACGTGCACACACACACATTTCCTATAATTATCCTGCCCAGTAGTCCAGGAGAGGTAGGCCTTGGTTTCTTCATTTTATAAACAAGAGAATTTTATCTCCCATGTTACAACTCAGATGGGGAGTTCAAGTTCCCTGTAGGTTGGGGAAAGATGATCTTCAGCCTGAGGGCTGTTTCTTACGTCTTCCTCTGGAGTCCATGCTACCCTCTCCCTGTAGCAGAGGTTCTTAAACTCAGAGAGATTAAGTTCCAAGGATCTCATGACCTTGAACTGTTAAAGAAAGCTGAAATCAAAACACAGGTCTTACTGTTTATTTAGAAACAAACTTTTACCAAAATAAATGCTGTTTAAATTAAAAGAACAAACAAACAAACAAAAAAACCGGAGGTCTTCTCATTTCCAGTCTGATGTTCCTTCTTCTGTATTTTGCCATGTCACTGGTTTGGTGATTACAAAATCCTCACTTCATTTAGTGTTCTGATCACTCTCGAGCACTCCTTTCATAGATGGTTACACTGAAGACATATCAGAAGTTAAAAAACCTGATTCAGACTGTGGCTCAGGGATTGCTGCCAGATTTTTGCAAAGTGCTTTTCAATAATTCATAATAACTTAAATCTGGACCCTTGATCTAAATATAGCATGAGAAAACGTGCTCTGGTGTTTAGCTAAGCCAAAACCTGTATATTTAACTACATTAAATTTCTCCTTCTCCTCATTTAAATACATCCAATGTCACCCATTTATATCTACAGGATGCTTTAAAAACAACCCTTACTGAAATATTCAGGTACCTGACATGCCATTCTGTGGACTTGTAATATTTATGTTAGAGTTTTGCAACTTAAGCTCTCTTTCCCTTTGGTTGGATGAGAAATTATCAAGTGCCCTGTTGTCAGAACCTCTGCTACAGGAAGAGGGTAGCATGGACTCCAGAGGAAGACGTGAGAAAGAGCCCTCAGGCTGAAGACCATCTTTCCCCACCCTACGGGGAACTTGAACTCCCCATCTGAGCTGTAATGTGGGAGATAAAATATTGTTAGCCAACATGGGTTCTGATGAGGACTGGGCTTTTGATAGGGGTATTGAAGTCTTAACTGATTTGGTCTCCGTAAGATCAAGCAAGAACAACGGTGTCTGTCGAGGACAACCAAATGTTATTGTTTCAAGTTTCCACTTGAGCAACAGTTTACTGAATCTGTCTCCCTATGACTATATTTCTGTCTGGTAAGCCCTGAAGTGGCTCTTTTTTTTTTTTTTTTTGAGACAGAGTCTCACTATATCACCCTGGGTAGAGTGCCGTGGCGTTGCAGCTCACAGCAACCTCAAGCTCTTGGGCTTAAGTGATTCTCCTGCCTCAGCCTCCTGATTAGCTGGGACTACAGGGCCTGCCACAGAGACCATCTATTTTTTGTTGTAATTGTTCTTGTTTGGCAGGTCTGAGCTGGGTTCAAACCCGCCAGCTCTGGTATATGTGGCCAGTGCCCTAGCTGCTGAACTACAGGCGCTGAGCCCCTGAAGTGGATTTGACCTGTCTAGTTCCCTTAGTTCCCTATCTAGATCCCTTTTTATGATGAATGTCAAGACAGGTATGGAGCATTTTGAAAGGGTACAAGTCAAATCTATCAAGTATAAAACATAAATGTCTTGACACAATCAAGTAAATGAGGCAAAAGCTATATTAATTAGTTTGATGTGAGCACGCCAAATTGTATAAAAAAATCAATATGCATGTGCATAAATGTTTTCCTGATCTATGTGTATATGACTTAATAAAAGGGAAAAAAAAGACATCTATCTCTACTCCTGCATAGACAAAGTGACTACGTCTCCAGTACCTAGAAGGCATTGCTTTTACCCTGTCTACATCTCTTTTACAGGGTCCATTTCATCCTCAGGTCTCTTTTGAAGTGGTTGGTACTTCTGCACAGGAACTTCTGAATATTACCTGATCTAAACTATAGTTTCCCTTTGTTATATTTCAGACACTGGTCTTTTTGCCTTTGTTACACTTACAGTTCAAATTTATTGCTTCTTTTTTTTATTTTACTTAATTTCTGTCTTCTTTCCATGTTGTTATTGAATGGAAAATCTAATTAATTAATTCTTGCATTATGCCCCATGTAAGTCTAGTCTGTCAATCCTCTATTGAACCCACTTAACAAAACTTATGACAGAATGTAATAATTATTCATTTGAATTTAGGGATGTTGTATGTGAGGGTATGTTTCTGGTGAATTCTCAACAAATTAAAAAATTATTTTTTGTGATGCTTTGAATTAAAAATGTTTTACTGATAATAATTGTACATAATTATGAGATCTATTGGTATTTTGATACATGTATACAATGTAGATAATTAAATCAGGGTAACGAGGATCTCATAACCTCAAACATGTATCATTGCTCTGTGTTGGGATCAAAAATATGCAATGAATGAATAAGTAGGTTGCTCTTAAGCTGACAGATAACAGCAGGGTTTTAGTCTATGCACAGAATCTATTTTATTAAAGTAGTTGAATTTAACAACAGTAACTGGGTAAGCAAGTCCTTCTTTTTATGAGCATACATTACTTTTATTTGACAGAAAGCCAATACAACTTGAATATGGCTGAGGCAGCCTTGGGAAATACATGAAATTAGAATCAATCTCTGTTCAGTCTTATTTACATCATATAGTCACCTCTATTTAACACATCATTTCTTATTATAATTCTTAAAGACAGAACTTTTTCCTAATAAATCAATTACAAATTGTAGATTAGAATGAAGATATGTTTTTGCCTAGTCTTTAACCTTAGATTTGCACAGTACCCAAACCAGGTCTACTCTGAACATAATGTCTCCTTCTGACACGGGACATATAGGAACCTTATGTGAACTGAGACAATTTGAAAGAAGCAGTTTACTTGATTTGATTTTGTAGGTGTCTCAGTAAGAAATACCTATGCAGTTTTCATTGTGCTCTTTATTTGAGGATTTCCAATGTCCTTAAACAAGAAAGAGAATTCCAAATATGGTCTTTTGCTTTGTGTTATAGACTGAATGTTTGTGTCCCCCCAAATTCAAATGTTGAAACTTACCCTCAAGGAGATGATACAGAAGGTGAGGTCTTTGCAAGGTTAAAAGGGTGAAGAGGGTGGAGCCTTTTGAATGGGACTCTTTCAAAGAGATCCCAGGGAGCTCTCTGACCTTTCCACCATATGAGGAAACAGTGAGAAAGCCACCTATGGAGTCGACAGCTGATCCTCACTGGACACTGAATCTGCGGGTGCTTCCGTCTTGGACTTCCCGTCCGGAACTATGAGAAATAAATGCCTGTTGTTTAAGTCACCCCATTGATGGTACTTTTGTTATGGCAGCCTGAATGGACCAAGATGCTATATGAATAATACAAACACAAGTAGTCTGGTTATTCAATGAGGTTTTGTTATTCTGGCAAATACCACAGCTAGACAAAGATATTAAAAATAAATAACACAAGTAAATGGGAAAAAAATAAATAAATAACACAAAAGTTTCTCTGATTCAAGAAAGACACTTTTTATATAGTAGGAAAAACAGGCATCTAAGCAATTAGAACATAACATAATGGATATCAGAGTAAGCAAACTATTGTAAAGGCAGAAGAAGGAGGGACTAAGTTTGGGAGGTATCCCGTTCACCAGTGTACCTACACAATGTGGTTCATTACAAAAGTTTTGAGATAAAAATCAAGAATCATAAAATCCATGGGGATGGAAACAAATGAAGCCCTCCCAGAAACACCTATAAGCCAAGCCAGTTGAAACTACATGGGTGAATCAGAAAAGAGGCTACTGACTGTGCTTTGTAGAAGTGAAATAATGGACCATAACACAGTCTGTCTCAAAACTTTTGTAGTGACCCATGTATAAGAGCAGCACATGTATATGCACAGCACTTTTGTTAATATTCCTAGTCACACTGCTTCAGTCTATGGCCTCACTTCATCATGGGCTTACTCTTTCCCAGATACTCTTGATATCCACTCCAGAATGAGAACCTTTCTGCTTTTGACCTTCTCCTCCCCTCCTGCCAGTATATCCTGCTCCAGAGCTCCATACACCAAATGAATGAAGCATTGGTTCCCAACTTTGCACAGAATCTCCCAGGAAGTTTTAAAATGTTGGGTCTCTAAGGAGATTCTATATTAATTGTTCTGAGCTGCTACTTGAATGCTGCCAATTCTTCTCTCCCCAGGTAATTCTGATGTGTAGCCAATGTAAGAAAATCACTTGGATGAGGGAAGCCCTATGTAGAAGAATAATTTTTTCTTGGTGTTATGTTTTTTTTCCTGGGACCTGCAAATCAAACTAACAAAAGACAGATTAACAGGTGAAAAAAGCATGTACATTTTATTTGATTTAAAAATTTTTATGTAAGTGGAGGCTTCATAGAAAAGAAGTGAAAAGCCAAAGAATTGGTTAAATGTGAGAGGCTTTTTAATACTATTTTAATAGAAGGCAATAAATTGTGAAGAAATGAACAGGCAAAGGAAATGAGATTTTAGGCTTCTAGGGATAGTAAATTTTGGGAAGGTAAATGTATGGAGGAAATTAGTGGTATATGAGAGTTATTTAGTGAAGTTTGTTTTGCAGATTCCTCTCAGTTGTGTCACCTCTTCCTGGTATAAGGAAGGACAGGGTGACACTTTCACAAAGGGAAATTGATACTCTGCTTTTAGGCAAATAAGGAGAGGGAAGAGAGTTTTTCCTGTGTTTGTTTTTCTCTACTGTTCTTAGCTAAAAATTACAATGGAACCTCTGTAAATTGACCACCCCAGGAAATTTGACTTTAACAAACTGGTTAACATACAAAGGTGGTCACCATAAGGAACCTAGGCCTCCCTATGTTATGTTCTAATTGCTTAGATGCCTGTACTGATATGCACATGTGGTGCTTAAGGCAATTTTCAGTGCAGGGAGGTAGTAACTATGGAGGTTCCTCTTTATATGCCACTTTGGCCTATTTTGTGTGGCACATTCTGATCTCATTCACTTGCCTCTGTTGGCCACACCCTCTATGGGAATCTCCCCTTCATGACACCTGCAAATTTGCCCTCCCTCCTGGACATTGCATTGACCATGGGTGTTAGTGAATAGGAGAAGAAATTTGCAATACAAGAGACTTATGGGGGAAACTCCAGAATTCTAAAAATGGCCACAGGATTTTTTTATCCTAATCTCAGTCCTGGAGCAAGGACATAAAATATAGACTTATCATTTACTTCTCTTCCAACTCAATCATATCGTTCATGGTGAAAACTGGAGAACTCATTGCGTTTATAATTTTTCTGTACCACTGACTTCAGTTCTGTTCCTTGTTTCCTCCCCTCTGCCTGCTCCCTCATGAGGATCATCCTGCTTTCTACTTATTTCAGTTTTGACCTTGGGGACATGACCCTCTCTGCCCATGTGACAATCAGCAGAGGATATCTGCCTGGGCTGCCAGCCTGATGTGATTGATCAGAGAGCTCTGACAGGTGTCAGACCCCATCAATGGTGTAGGGACCTGAGGAGCTGGGTAGGCTGTTAAGAAGAAATAATGCTGAGACAACAAAGAGGAGGAAAGACATTCCAGGAAGAAATAACGGCTGGCCAAAAGACAAGAAAATGAGACTTGGGACTCTCAAGTCATTTATTTATTTTCGACCAGATAAATCCCAGCTACTCACTCACTCACTTTTGCTCCCCCACAGGGACCTCAAGTCTATCAGATATACAGACAAATGACTGAGGATTTTATTTATTTATTATTGCTGTTGTTTAAATAGCCCTTTTCAACTCCACACCAATATTGATTTTTGGTTGGAGGTAAAAAACATTGCTGTAGAACTGGGAGATCCAAGTTCTAATCCCAGCTACTCACTCACTGTGTGATGTTAAGTCTAAACTTCATCTACAAAATTAGAATAGTTATTTTGATTGTTTTCCCTAACCATCTAGGCAACAAAAACTATTTGAGTTAGTCACCAGGGAAATGCAGTTTAAAACAACACCTTACCCCTGTTAGAGTGGCTTTTATTAAAAAGTCCAAAAACAATAGATGTTGGCATGGATGTGGAAAGAAAGGAAAACTTACACTTGTTGGTGGGACTGTAAATGAGGACGTGAGAAACAGTGTGGAGAGTCCTCAAATAAGTAAAAGTTAAGGCTACCATTTGATCCAGCATGCTGCTACAGACTATTTACCCAAAAGAAGTCATTCTATTTATTCACCAATTTAAATTTTTTATTTAAAACTAACAATTATTCATTTTTACACTGATTACATTAGCTGAACAGAGTGTCTGATCGAATGAGGGAAGGATGCCTGTGAAGTCATCGGGCAGTCTAGTGGCATATCAATATAAAATTGCCATTTGATACAGCTTGTACTAAGAGTCTGAGTGCCATAATTTGGAAACACTGAGCTAAATTGTCCTTCCTAATGATAGTCACGTTTTTTTCTTTTTTGTCATGATTCTCAATCTTAAAAAGAAAATATGCATTACACAATTGGTTGCAAAATACTCCTACTTCCTTAAAAATTCCATAAGACATGCATTTAAATGTTTTGAAGTGAATACAAAATAAACAGAAACAGCTTTTAGTCATGTTGAGAATGTTGCAACAGCAAGACATATATTTAGGGACTTTCCTGAAGGAGACCAGGGTGAGAATCATCAGGTCGGAGCCTGGGATCAGCCTTTGTCTGAATTGCGTGACGCCCAAAGAGGTAGCGTGGTTACAAAAGACATTTTTTTAAAGTTTCCATTTTTGCTCACTAAAATTTTAAATAAGAAAACCAGCCTTGCAAGTGTTGTAACTCACTTAGGATTCATTCTCAGTCCTTCCTTCTGCCTGGACTGTCAACACTGACAGTCAACTCTTCATGTCTGTCAATGCTGCTACCATGTTCCAATAACCCCTGAGAGGAAGCTGGAATGTGCTTCCCTTTGCAGTACAAATCTATACTTCTGGAGTAGGACAGGTAAGGCAAATTGGGTTACACCTGGGAACGACATTAAGTTGTCAGTGAAGTAGGTTCTTATAGTTTTATCAGCTTCTTTACGAAGTGCAAACTTCACTTGCCATCTATCCTCTCCCAGGCAACACTGGGCTGCCCTTGTTTTATTTTTAGCCTTGACAAGGAAACTGTCTTTGACAATTTGCCTCAAAACAAGTGATGGATGTAATACCTATCCCCAAGGAAAGAAGTAAGAAGAGCAACCATAACCTACATTTGTGTGTGTTTTTACGTATTTTTTACAATTTGATCTTTGCAGCAACCTTGTAAGACAAATTGGCATTATTTCTACTAAAAACTTGAACTCCCATAGGCATTGTCTTATTTAAGGTGAGCTGCAAATGAGTACAGGATCTGAATTCCTATTTGTCTGTTATCAGCATCCATGATTTTCTATCCTCAAGTCTTCACTAAGTTCTGTTTTTTATTACCCCAGAGGCAGAGAGAATTCCTCTGTGCAGTGCACAGATTAGACGTCCAGCATGCATGGTTCCATGCATAAACAAGAATTGAAATGAGAAAGAAGAATGATACGTCTGGAAAGTGCCATCATTTTCAGGGGAGGCTGATAAAGGAGCAAATAAAATTATCAACTGAGTTTTAACAAGAGGCAATAAATATTAGCAAAAGCAGAAGCCACACAAAATCATTGAAGGGGTAGTGTTTTGCAAATACAACTGGTCCATGTGAAAATTATTCAAGCTAAATAGCTTAGAAATGCAAATATAGAATAATGAGAGACAAATTAATCCCATCCAAATGGCAAAGATTTCTAAATAGTGGTACCATGAAGGTTTTCTTTCTTTCTTTTTCTATTGTTTTTTTTTTGTGTGTGTGTGTGTGTGTGTGTGTGTATGTGAAGGGAAATGAACTTTTCATGATTGCTTGTGGTTTTATAAATGGCTGCAATTTTCCACAATGGCAATTTGGGAACATTTATCAAAACCCATAAAGTATGTTGTATGTATATATACATATTACATGATAGTAAGCAAGCTATTGTCACTCTCTTCCTGGCAGTGGAGATAGCTAAATAAGCAATTACAATGATGTGATCATCTGATGAGGCCTGTTGATTAAGTTCTCAAACTCACTCTGGAAAAACTGCTCCATAACTCATTGCTGATTATCACTAGGTCACCTTCAAAGGACTCCGCTTGGGAAGCTGTGCACTGACACCAGCGCCCACTCTACCCTTCAAGCAATTTTGGAACTTTTTTTGTGGAATGGCCATCAGAGCTGTCAATGTATTACCCTTGATGTTCTGAATGGCATCAAAATGTTTTCCTTTCAAGATTTCCTTTATCATAGGTCAAAGAAAAAGAATCACCAAGGGCCAGCTCAGGTGAGTAGGGAGGGCGTTAAAATAATACAGTTATTAGTTTACTGGTTAATAACTCCCTCTCACAGTGTGATGTGAGCTGGTGCATTGTCGTGATGGAAGAGCCACGCCTTTCTAGTGCTGAGATTTTCAATTGATATTTCAACTGTTTATTGATGTTTCCTTGGCCTGCTGTGCTTCTCACAGTCTGCTGAGGATGCTGATGCACAATTTCATAAATTCTGCTGTTCATCAGTTCTGCGCATTACTGGCCACCCCACTTCTCTTAATTAGTGGTGCTTTCTCTGCCCCAAAACGTTTAATCCATCCGTACACTGCTGTTTTCTACATGGCGTTATCTCCATACACTGGGACAAACATGCCCTTAATTTTACTTCCACTCTTGCCAAGTTTAACAAGAAATTTAATGTTTGTTCATTGCTCTAATTCAAGCTCCAATATTCTCCAGATGACAGACAAAAACACATAACAGTGTCTAACAATAGTAATGAACTCCATTCAGTAAGATACCACATGTTGACACGAACACAGCTGTGCGAAACTAATATACCAAGCTTCTGAAACCTTGCTGAGTTGTTTGTACAGTGCGTTCAACTGTACATGGTGGCAAGTTCACAAACTTGCTTGTCAGATCTCATATGTAATAGATTTTCTATTTTTGTAATTATAGCATATGAATGGATGTGTGTATAAATAAGCTACACAGTGAAGAACTAGTCCCAAGTCGAAGGGTACTTGACTCATCTTCGTATGGAGGATTAATTAGATATTTATCTTCTTTTTTGCAAGTTTTTCTATATTTTTCAAATGCTCCTAAAATTAATATGAATTGCAGCAATAATAACACTAAATTGCAAATCTCTACCTTTTTACTAGCAATAAAAATAAGTCAGCTGATTTTATACCCCTGCATACTTTTCTTTCTTTCTATTAACGGACACCTTGGATTGTCCCTTCCCACCACTGGGAGTTGGGAGACTCTAGAATGTCTTGGAGAATGTGGTTTATCACAGACTCCCACTTCAAGTTCTTTCTTAGGCTATTCACCTGTCCCCTGTTTAGCCATGAGCTATCCTTCAGCAACACCTCAAGTTTCTCATAAAACCTCCTGATGTTGTACTCGGGCTGCATAGAAACTTGGCAAACACATTTTTTTCAAAAGTTAAATAATCATGGAGTTATGTGACTCTAAGTATACTTTTTTAGGAAGGGATAAAATATCTTCATATTAGGCCATTAAAGAAAAAGTAACCGTAAAAGTCCTTCTAAAATATATATGTTTCCTGATAGTTCTATAATTTAAACCATAGTTTATTTCTCTTTGGGAGCCATAGACATGGCAGAACATAGTTTTTTAAAGGAACCAAGACAGCAAATACCTCTGGCAAGTGTTTTTGAGAAAATTTGGAACAAAAGGCAAGATATATCTATATTTTTTCCTTAAAAATCCACTTAAAGATATTGATGTACCTTTGCCTTGGTTCATTATATTCCCATGATGGAGACACAATTGCCCTGCATGTCAGAATTCCTTTCACAAGTTAGTGGTAGGGAACTGTCTTTAGTTTTAAGAGGAGACAGTGGAGCAATATTAATTATTTCATAGTATGCAGCAGTAATAATTTACTACCATTTTGGTGAATTTCACTTATTTGCACAAAATAATTAAATCAGCAATAATTAAAGAGCAATGAGAATATGGCATATTGTTGTTGAATACTCCAATACTAGAGGATCTACTTCAGGGTAGGTCAGATTTGCATTAGAAGTTGACAGTTGACTAAAAGTTTGTCAACTAAAAGTTTGATGCTCATGAAATTCAATGGGGTGTAGACTTCTGTGTTTGAATTTCTATGCTATTAAGCTTGAATAATTTTCATATGGGCCATTTGTATTTGCAAGACAAACATTCTAGCTTTAATGATTTTTGCCTCATTTTCACCATGGCAATATTGTTTATTGCCCCATTAAGTCTCAGCACCTTTGCCAGGCTGTTGCTTCTTCTCTTTCTCCTTTGCATCTTCACGCTAACAGCTGTCTCTTTCTTTCCCTTTTCACCTATACCTGTTATGGATTATCCACACAGAAAAAATAAAATTGTTGCAAGTTCTTCTGTGCGATAGAAATCTGATTATATTTCTGCCATCCAATAGGTAGGTAGCCATTTAGCACTAGCTAATTAATCATTTGAAATGTAACAAGTATGACTAAGGAACTCAACTTTAAATTTTATTTAATTTTAATTAATTTTCATTTCAATGGCTACAGGGCTGTCCAGTCACTACTTTATGAAACCACGCGGCTCTAAAGGGAAAATAAACTCAAACAAGATACCCAATAAAGGTGTGATTCTAATATAGATTTTCAAAAACTACAAATAAAACAAATGTGACAGTTCAGGGTGGGCAACCAAAGAAATAGAGGGACCCATGTACATAGTTTCCTTGAGTGTATCTGTGGGGAGGGCAGAAAGTGTGTGATGAGGACATCAGGTCACACATGTCAGCAACTGTCCAGCCACAATTAGTTACTGGATGTTTCTAAGTTGACTGCTCAATATTGGTGAGAGAGTGGCTGGGATCATGGCTGTGTTCTTGGTAGATTTTTACTTTTTTAAATGAGGATCTAAAAAATATCTGGATAAGATAGGACTTAATTTCACCTGCATAAGCTTTAAAAAATTAGTTTATCAGGCAGATTTGGCAAAGCCCTTTCTCCTCAGGGGTTTGGGAAGGAGATTAAAAATATACAAGGAATGTCTTGGGGTTGAAATTATATCTCCAGTGGGTAGCATTGGGGTCTAATCACAAGCAACTGTTGAATGTGATTGTAAAACTACCAGCTGAGTCAACAGCCTTGCTTCTGTGCAGAGGAGTCTGTTCAAGAGGTAAATGAAGCAGTGGCTCTGTGACCTGTGGACACTTGCTACAACCCATCTAGGCAGTTGAAAATTATTCAGAGTTTGCCTCTAGAAATGAAATATCAGAGAATATTCTTTGGCGCTTCCGTGGAGATGGATATAGTGTAGATTTGCTTCTCTGTAGTCAATTGCTGTTAAAATTTATAGAAGCTTTAACTTGTATGGAATTCTATCGTTTCATTTAATTTTTTTTCTGTACTGTGGTCAGAATTTACATGACTGGTAAACTAAAAACTCTAAGAAGCTTTTCATCATACTGACGCCTAAAGTTTGTCTCTCTTGAGACAAGTTTGAGAGAGACTTGGAAAAGTGCAGCATTCAGTGGCCTTTAGTAGAAGGTTAGTAACATTCATGGTCTAATATGGTCGGTCTTCAATGAAGTTCTAGCTAGCCCTTGACTGCTTTCCTAGAATGCTACTCTCATTTTCAGATTGAAAAATGATAGATTCAATGAAAACTCAGAAACAGATTGTTTTGACTTAAACCAATCTGTCTAACAGCAATTTATCTAATGTCCAACCCCTTTGGGAATTTCAACATGCATCCTGCCTTCCGCTTTTCCTCTACATTTTTGAGATTTTGTATTTTCAATGAATTTTGATAAAATGTACAGTGTTCATGTCTGTTTTAGGACAACTTTACCTTCCTGTCTGAAACAACTAAAAAAGAAAGGCAGACAAAGTATATGAAACAATGGTGTTCAGACTTAGGCTGTGGGATGGCGTATGCTGTGACTCCAAGAGAAAGGAAGCTCAGTAAGCTGGGTTCCCAGGTAATCCCAGCTGCCTTCCTAGAGAGTTCTTACACTGGGGCAGGGAAGAGATTGTCAGTTCCTAGAGACTGTGTAGTCAGTAAATTTTCCACCTGGGCTTTTTTTGCACCAGACATATTTCCATGATGGTTTATGTTCCCACCATTGTACGTCCTCCTTCTGGGAGGATGAACAGCATTCTCCTGTTCTTTCTGCCCACAGTTGCCATAGTGCAGCATGTGATATGAACGATCGGTGAATCTACCCTTCATGCCCTGGATTGGACGGACGGCCAGAGATCAGTGTTTGTGCTTAGGTTGAAAATAAGAGAGTTGCTTGATAAGAATTTTGCCCCCAAATCTTGGATTACATCATATAGCTAACTGAACAATTCAGATCTTCACTCTTAGAAAGTGGAATTGCCAGCCAAAGAGGCGAGCCCCTAGAATCCAAGCTGTGTCTTGAAAGAATGAACAATTATTCTGGTTTTCCTGAGGTAACTGATATATGACCCAGTACCTACCCATACATAGTTGCTGAGATGATTTTTCTGTCCTCCTCACAACAAATCCCTATATGAAAGAAATATTTTTATGCATTTTCCTACAAACTAGTATACATTGTTTATTCTTAACAATAATACTAATAATTATGGTTTATTGAGTGCTTGCTCTGAACTAAGCTTATTAATCTACCCAGCAGTCTTGGAGGCATATATATTATTATTACCACAATTTTACAGATTGTGCCCAAGTGAAATTGGTAGTGAGCATAAGACCTATGATTCAAACCCAAGTTCAAGTTATTCTGAACCATTGTTTCTGCTGCTTTTCTTTTCTGATAATGTTTCTTTGATCACTTTATTCATTATTATTTCTTTCATCTAAGCTAATTAAGTCACCTAAAAATAAGAGCTGAAATTCAGGACGTAAGTTTGATCTTCCTTACATTATTTGACTCAAAACCTATTTTGATGGATCTTATTGCCAGATGATTATTACTAAAATTGAACTCGTTTTCTTTGGGTGAGTTGTCAGTTAACGGCTACTAAAATTCCAATTACAGTTGGAATGTGAATAACCATTTTTCCATGTAATTAAATAGGAAACTTTCTTCTTTTCATAAAAATGTTAGCTACTAGCCAACATGTTTTTAACTAATAGATTTTAAATGAAATTCATTATAAGTGATATTTTTGCTGCTACATAGGAATTGAATTCTTGTTTTTTAGACAGAGTATCAGGTTGTCGCCCTGGGTAGAGTACCATAGCATCATAGCTCACAGCAAACTCAAACTCTTTGGGCTTAAGTGATTCTCTTCCCTCAGGCTCCCAAGTAGCTGGGACTATAGGTGTCCACCACATTGTCCAGCTACTTTTTTGTTCTATCAGTTGTTGTTTTAGCTGGCCTGCGCCAGGTTCGAACCTGCCAGCTTCAGTATATGTTGCCGGTGCCCTACCCACTAAGTTACATGCACTGCCCAGAAATTGAATTATTATTAGAAAAAATTAATATTTCTTTTTCAGAGATATAGTCTTGCTCTGTCAGCAAGGCTAGGGCTAATGTTAGTTTTTTTTTTTTTCTTTTTTAGATACAGGGTCTCACTATGTTGCCCAGGCTGCTCTTGAACTCCTGGGCTCTAGCAGTCCTTCCACCTTGGCCTCCAAAAGTGATAGAATCTGTAAGCATGAGCCACTGTGCTGTGCAAATATTTCCAATCAAAGAAACACAAATGCAGTTGTCACTTTCACATAGAAAAAAATTTATATAGAATTGTTATGTTGAAGAATCAGTTGCAATCTATTAATAAAGTGTGTTCAAAAGGTGATTTAAGAAAAAAGTTCAACCCGAAAAGTCCAATGCAGAAAATAGAATTTGCTGTAGGCAAGTACATGTGTTATCACTACAACTTAGATTAGTAAATTGATATTGTTAGGGCCTATTAATTAGATAAAGAATTGGCAAGTTCTGGAGTCTAAGGAAGACTAGAAGATGAACTGTTTTGACTCAACAGAGTTGTTCAAATTCACTGCAATTTTTGGGCAAAGGACTAATAATTATTGTCAGTTTTATAAAGAATTATAGGAGAGTAGGCAACAAACATACTGTAAAAATTCTTAAGCCCTGCATATTATAGCCACCATAAAATCTCACCCAATATCACATATTACACTTTTTCTAAAAGGTGGGAAATGTTTACCAATCATGTATCTAGACTTGCATCTGGAATACATAAAGCACTATTACAACTCAAGAATGAAAACAAATGTAGCTCAGTTGAAAAGGGGTAAAGGAATTGAATAGATATTTTCCAAATAAAATCTAAATGTCCAGTAAGCACATGAAAGTTGTGCTCTTGTTATAAGAACATAACTCATATGTATGTATATGTAGTTATATGTATGTTATATGTAGTTATATGTAGTTATACAATCTTGATTTCATACAGCCAACCTTTTCTCTCCATCAATAAAGGGTTTATAGTCCTATCTACCTCCCACTCCTATAAGTTCTGTGTCAAATGCAAAAGAAAAACGAATCAATTTGTAGCAATCAGATCCATATACACATGTAAATATTATCCCATATGTGTGATCCTACCACCTGGACTTTGTGGCATATCACACAACTCAGTCTCAAGGATGGGGGCCAAACAGAATGAAGATTCAAGAAGAATTGCATTTCTAGGAATGCCAGCAAAAATCAAGAAATCAATATCGCTTCTGCCTGTAATCCTTGCATTCTGGGAGGTTGAGGCATGTGCATTGCTTGAGCTCAGGAGTTCAAGACCAGCCTGAGCAAGAGTGAGATCCATCTCTACTAAAAATAGAAAAACTACCCAGGTGTGGTGGCAGGCGCCGGTAGTCACAGCTGCTCAGGAGGCCGAGGTAACAAGATAGTGTAAACCCTACTATTTTTGAGGTTGCTGGGAACAGTGATGAAGCCACAGCACTCTATCCAGGCAACAGAGTGGGACTCTGTCTCGTAAACATATATTTTAATTTCTTCAAATTATGATATTTTGTTTCAAATATTTGATATTTTCCTTAAAAGATTAAGATGTCCATAGGATAGAGAAAATTATGTTATCAATTTTATTACCTAAACTATGAAACTGAGAAGAAAAGTTAGCATATATGGTTAGGCTTAAACTATCTGTAATACTCAATAAATCAGAGTCCCTGGTTGCCTGGTGATGGTAAACAGAGGATTCTTCATGTAGCTTAGTGGTGTATTTATCAGGTCATTAAGTTCTCTCCAAAGGAGAACTGGGACTGAAAGGATGACAAATTTGGAAATATTATAAAGTTAAGAGGGGGTAAAGTAGAAGAAATAGATCCCCAATTCGTTCTTCAGGAAGTGTTTAGTCTTACAACGTCCAATAAATCAGGGACTCACAATCAAAATGTCAGGATTTAATAAAGGCCTTTCACTCTGTAACTCATTTTTATTTTCTCTCCGTTTCCTCAATCTCCTTCTTAACTAAAGTTCTTTGTGTTCCTAATTTTAATCAGGCCAAGGTTCTTCTATGGCTTTTAAGGGCACATTTACACTATAAGATGATTGTAGGTCAAAAAAGAAGAGAATGAAGGTAGGAAGTAAAGAAGTACAAAAGAAATAAGGAAGGAGGAAATAAACACAAAGATGGAACAGCAACCCCCAAAAGAAAGAAGGATGAAACAATTGTAGCATTATTGGAAGGATAATGCCGCTAAATAAATGGGCACCGCCAGTTCCTAAAGCGTGATATGCTTTTGGAGAACATTTTTTTCCAATCACGTAAGAATCCATGCTGCTCTCTTAGAAATTCATAGCATACTTTAGCACACTACCTTTCTTTAACTTGACACTTCCCAAATGTATGTGCTTATAGTTCCTTGTGTAACAACTATTCATCACCACAGCAACGTAATCCCCAAGGCACATGTTGGGTAGTGATTTTCAACCAGTGTGCCACTGAAAAATTTTGAAGATCTTTAATGAAACTATTTTCAAAAGAAGTTCAAAGCACACTAAGTATATTATTTTTTAACTCATTTTTTTTTTTTTTTTTATTTGAGCAACATAATTTAACTGTGCCGTGCAAGTTTAACTACAGGTTCAATTGTGCCATGGTGATAAAAATGATTGAAAAACACTACTTTTGTAGAAACTAGAATTTAAAATTTCATTTGACTCTTATTTTCTTCCTCTTAAACACAACTTTTCTTATCTTTGGCTGGCTTTTATGATTTGCCAGCCATGTTACACGTCCTTATAAGATGCTCAGGATTCATTATTCCAGGGAATACTGGTCATGCGGTATGTGTATCCAAAGCTACATGAGGAGTTTGCGTGATGGAAGAAATGAGATGAGCTGAAAGTCCGTCAACTTTAGGCCATTTTAGAAAGACAGGTATTGTAGGCAGGTAAGTGACCTTCAAACATGTTCATGTCCTTAAGCCTTGAAAGGTGTGACTACCTTACCTTACAAGTTCAGGATCTTGAGATTCAGAAATTATTTTGGATTATACAGATCAGCTCAACCTAATCACTCAATTCCTTAAAAGTATAGAACATTTCTATGGTGCAGACAACTAGAGACACAGTAGCGTGAGAAGGACTCAGCCCACTATTTAACTTTGAAGATGGAGGAAAGACCTCATAAAGTCAAGAGGGGGTAAAGCAGAAGAAATAGATCCCCAATTCTATTCCCAATGATGGGAAGCCTGTACAAGCTGGTAAAGAAAAGGGAAGAGAATGTGCACTACAGTTTCCAGAAAAGAACACAGCCCTGTTGACGTCTCAGTTTACATCCCGTAATACCTGTGATCTACTGAGTGGTAGAAAATACATTTGTGATGTTGAAGCCACCAGTATGGGAGGACTTATGACAGCATCAATAGAAAAATGGTATAAGTGAGTATACAAGAAGGAAGGATAGGAAATGTTTGTACTGAACAATCTCCTCTAGAAGAAAAATTATTTTAACAGTTTGAATTCTGGCACTGTTGGTAGGCAGAATCTACACTAGCCCGATTCCCGGCCCTGGTGTATACACCATTTTCCCAGTTATTCAATCACTCACTCATATGGGTGCCGCTGCAAAGAATTTCACAGATGTAACTAACGTCCTATAGCCACAGACCTCAAAATAGAGGATTATCTGCTATGGGCCTGAGCTAATCAGGTGAGCCCTTAAATGGCATGGGACTCTCCTTGGCAAAAGAGATTCAAAGAGTGAGAAGGATTTGAAAGACATTCTCCATGGCTGGCTTGAAAGGTGATGTGTCCCATTGCTTGTTGCAAGATTGTGGGCAGCCTCTAATAGTTGAAAGTTACCCTCAGATGACAGCCAGCAAGAATATAGGGATCTCAGTCCTACAGACACAAGGACGTGAACTCTGCTAATGTAAATGAGCTTGAAGGGGACCCACAGCTCCAGGTGAGAACATAATCAGTGACACATTTTAGCCTTGTAAAACGCTGTGCAGAATCCCCACTCGTGCTGTGCCTAACACCGGGGTCATAAGTAGATCTTGTTTTAAGCAACTAAATGTGTGGTGATCTGTTACACAGCTGTTGTGAGGTAACATTGGCACCAGATTTTGAGTCCAGTTCACAATGCATGGGGCACAGAGCATGTGCGGTGCAGACTCAAATGAACATAGTTTGATTTGAATTTAAAAGACTCTTCAAATCTCATTTTATGTTGGGGATCTGTTTAAGGGATGTTCATCTTTAAACACCTCCACTCTTATTTTGCTTTGTTTTGCTTTAGTTTTGTTGTGTTTTTGTTTTTGTTTTGAGATGGGGTCTTGCTCTGTCACCCCTGGTGGAGTACAGTGGTATCATCTTCCTGCGTCAGCCTCCTGAGGAACTGGGACTACAGGTACATGCCTTCATGTCTGATTAATTTTTCTATTTTTTGTAGAGACCAGGTCTTGCTTTTGCTCAGGTTATTCTCAAACTCCTGACCTCAAGCAATACTTCTGTGTTGACCTTCCAGAGTGCTAAGATTACAGGTATGATCCATCATGTCTGGCCTTAAACATTTCCACTTTTATGATGTCCTCTTTTTTTAATTTGATAAAACAACACTCGCCTGTTTAAAAAGATGAAATATATTCCTATCAAAAGACGAATATTTGATTATATCTCTCAAGTACGAAAACAGACCTCAAGGCACTGTATAGGGAGAAATTGCCCAGCGCAACACCAGCTCTATCTCCAGGGCACAGTTAATGAGCACACTCTAGCCATCTTGCTATTGCTATTATAGAGGTGATTAGGTTCTGGTGAGGAAATGTCACAGAGCATCAAGTCTTAGCCAAGTGCATTCAGGTTGCCAAATTGCAAATATCTACCTCCTTTGGGGTCCTGATTCATTCTTTTAGCCTATCTGCTAGAAGTTAAAACATACTTAGGACCAAGGACTCAGAAGAGGAGGTAACAAAGCTTAAGAATAAAAGAACCATACTAATGCTGAAATCAGAATTTATGTTTAAGAAGAATAAAAGATTACTGTTGCAATAAGAACACGGACCTCCGTTTGCTGATTTGTGAAATGAGGGTTGGCAAGAGAACCTGGTGGTGTCCATTAACACAGCTCAGTCAAGTTTCTCTTTGGTGGATTTTTACCAGGATTCCAGGTTACAGATACACAGAGGCGTACAACAGGATATTTCTAATGGAAGCCACAGTCTTTCACCCCTTTCTGAGGTTTAATCAGAAGTACACATAGAATAATGTAGGTTGTGTTAAGATTAAATTTAAACTGTAGTATTAATGTGAACCTTAAGACAATATTTGAGTGAATAACAAGACTCCAAATGTAATGGTCTTTTTATCATTTGTTTATTTAAACTACTTTATAGCTAATAAAAAGAATTCTTACAATTAGGAGTGTTTTAAAGAGAAAAATCTTTTGTTTATGTAATGTGTTCACTATGGAGGCAGAAATTTTAAAACCGTGGGAAACTAATATTAAGTGGCAGGCTGTCTAGATCAGCATTGTAAATGTAAAGTGTTATTTGATTTATATTTAAGATTTTTATCGCTATTTACCACATAATTTAATGAGATATCTTTATTCTAATCTGAACAACTTTTTAGAAAACGTGAATCACTATTAACCTCACAAGACAACTGTTTTAGAGATCAGCATGGTGCATATGAAATCTATTGTTTGGAGATCTGCTTTTATGCCAACTTTGAGTTGAAAAGGCAAGGAGAAATTTCTTTTGTATGCTTTCTTAGGTCATATACTGTTTAATTTGTTTAAATTGTTTTTTTCTTTTAAGAGTGTTATTTTAAACATTACCATCATCAAAAGTAACACATCAAATTGGTTACACATAATTTGTTCAGTGTCAACATAAGACCTATTGTAATTTTCCAATCAGAAGTGAATGCCTCTGTACCTTGATGGAGAAAAATGTACTTCCCAGTTTGGGACACTATTAATAAAATGATTCTTGGAGACAAAAATGGAATTATTCTTTTATAGGCATATATAGTAATTTCTTTTTTTTTAAATTTTTTTTTTATTATTAAATCATAGCTGTGTACATTAATATGATCATGGGGCACCATACACTTGGTTCATAGACCGTTTGACACATTTTCATGACACTAGTTAACATAGCCTTCCTGGCATTTTCCCAGTTATCTTGCTAAGACATTTACTTTCCACATTTACCAAGTTTTACATATACCCTTGTAAGGTGCACCACAGGTGTAATCCCATCAATCCCTCTCCCTCTATCCACCTCCCCCCTCCCTCCCCCCTTTCCTCCTTCCCCCTATTCTTAGGTTGTAACTGCATAATAGCTTTCATTTGAAGGTCCTAAATTAGTTTCATAGTAGGGGTGAGTACATTGGGTACTTTTTCTTCCATTCTTGAGATACTTTACTAAGAAGAATATGTTCCAGCTCTATCCATGTAAACATGAAAGAGGTGAAGTCTCCATCTTTCTTTAAGGCTGCATAGTATTCCATGGTGTACATATACCACAATTTATTAATCCATTCATGGATAGATGGGAATTTGGGCTTTTTCCATGACTTAGCAATGTTGAATAGGGCAGCAATAAACATTCTGGTACCAATGTCTTTATTATGATTTGA
>CAUYPK010163198.1:0-34534 GCA_963574355.1 Loris lydekkerianus | reverse complement strand
TGCTGGCTCTCTGTGTCCTCAAAGGGATGATTGTAGGCAGGTCCCACCGGCCAGAGATGTCTGGAGTCTTGTCTCCCCAGATTCGCCAGGCCCAGTTACAGGGAAGCTGTTACTCAGCCGCCATCTTTAATCCGAGTCAGCTCTTACTTTCTTAAAATAACCAGAAAGCTCATTACGTGTTATGAGGTCTGACAGCGAAGCTCATGAACTTGCCAGTTGGTGAGGTTTCATGACTTTGGTATATCAGTGTCTCACAGCTGTGTTTGTGTCGATGTGTGACAGTGTCGCACTAAATGGTGTTCATTATTATTGTTGTGTGTTTTTGTGTGCTGTCACAACAATCAGAGCTTGAATTAGAGCAACAAAAAATTTAAATTTCTTGTTAAGCTTGGCAGGGGCGGAAGTGAAATCCAGGACATGTTAGTACAAATTTGTGGGGATAATGCCGTGAAGAGAATGGCAGTGTACAAAGGGATTAAATGTTTTTCTGAGAGGACAGAAAGCGTCACTGATGAAGAGAGGTGAGGGTGGCTAGTAAAGAGCAGAAGTGACAAAAACATTGCAAATGTTCACTGACTTTGTACCAAAATCATCAGCTGACTGAGGAAGGCATATCAGACCAAATAAACACTGACAGAGAAACAGGACAATCTTAACTGAAAATCATGGCTTGTGCATCATGACAAGGCAGCAGCTCACACAGCACTGTCTGTGAGGGAGTTTTTAGCCAGGAACCAAATAAATGTATCCCAACACCCTCCCTACTCCCCAGATCTGGCACTCACTGACTTTTCTCGTGACCTGAATATAAAGGAAATATTGAAAGGAAGACATTTTGATGACATGCAGGACATCAAGGGTGATATGATGACCGCTTTGATGGTCATTCCAGAAAAAGAGTTCCAAAATTTCTTTGAAGGGTGGAGTAGGGATTGGTGTCAGCACACAGCTTCCCAAGGAGAGCACTTCGAAGGTGACCACAGTGATAGTCAGCAATGAGGTATGTAGCACTTTTTCTAGGAAAAGTTCGTGAACTTAATTGCCAGGCTTCATATAACAGAAAATTACTGGTTCACATCTGTATGGTACATTCACATTCACTATGCCTGGCCCAGAGAAGTGCTCAGTGAGTATGAGCTGACATTATTGTTGTTAATAATAATGTCAACACCAGCAGCTCTCCACAAGGAAGTAGGAAGGGAGAGATGCTCATCCAAGCTCCAGACCAGGCTTCCTGCTTTGGGGCCCATGATGCGACGGCCCGTGGATAGAATTCATGTGTCTGTGACTTGACTTGAGAAAAAAAATTAGACATTTATTTTCACTAACCTCTAACTGCATTTTAGAATCTCCTTCAACTATGAATGTAAACAAACACAAAAAAAATCACACTACCTATGGTGTTGACACTGATATAAACCCACATTTCTTTATAGTTGTTGCAGAGATCTGGAAATATTGGCTGTGCTTGCTGTTACTCAAAATTATAGGGGATATTAAATCTGCTGCTAGAACTTATTACTTGATGTGTTAATAAATAAGCACATGTTTTGATATGTAACTGGTTTCCTTTGAACACTGTATTTTACTTTATGCAGTATCATCCTCAGAAGAGCCCACAGCCTCCCCAGAATGCCCAAGGAGTCCATGGCACAGAAAGAGTTAATAGTTTGCAGCGTGCAAGGCAGTCTCCAAGAACACCTTCATACCTGATGTCAATTGTATGTTCTGGGGCCACAAGATCACCCTCAGATCTGATAAATCACTAGGCCTTGTAGAATTTACTGCAAGCTGTATACCCTTGATTATGGTTTATTCCAGTGGAAGGAATTGGCCAAGGGAAGAGATGCATGGAGCAGAATTTCCAAGAGTGAAGCTTCTGGTTGTCCTCTCTCAGTGGAGTCATGGGCAATGCCAACTTTGTTGGTAATGATGAGTGACAGTGCACACAGAGTACTGCTGCCCAGGACACTCACCTGAGCCTTGGTATACAGAGTTTTTCATGGGGCTCAGGCAGGTAGACATAGTGGACTACCCGGGTGGCTGACCTTTAACCTCCTGCTCTGCTGAGGGTGAGCTGACACCATGTGGCTCACAGCCCCCACCATAAATCACATTGTTAAACTCTTCGGTGTGGTCTAAGGACTCCTCCCTGCCCCCATCGAGGAGCAGAGACATCTCTTTGGGTAAGGTTAATTTTTTACTACATAATACCTCACTCTTGAAACAGTTGTGGATGCACACTTGGGTGGCCCGGAGGGATCAAGTGCGTGGAAGAATTAGCTAAGACAAAGTTATGGCTACAGAAACACAACTAAAGAAGATTTCCTTTTTTGTACCCTGCAAACATAATGTAGAGTTTATTGCTTTCAGAAGCAAGAGAATAGTTCCAGGGATTTAGGTAAGGCTAAGCCAGGCCTGGAGGTTGGGGCTCACCATGGTCATGGTTGAGGGAACAGGAGCCGAATGTGGTTGGGTCTGGCCTTGGCCTCCTCTCTCGCTCTGCCCCGCCTGACTCCTCCTCTGCTCTTGTTCAGAAGCAGCCAGTCCTGTGGCCAAGAAGATCAGCAGATATTTTGCAGAATCAGGTATCTGGAAATGCCAGGGTGGTGCAGGGGAGCTTAACGAGCTTTGGATGTGGCCTAGAGTACACCACACGGGGAGGTTACGTCAGGTCACCACCCACCTGACCTGACTCACATGTGAGAAAGCGTGCTGTGTGCATAGTGAGGAGTCTTGTCGGCCCAGCGTGTTTTGACTCATCTGAAGTAAGCTGTCACCCAGAGTTCTCACCTCTGTAGAAGTCTGGTGTGAATTCTCTATGTTAGCATTGAAAAGCCTCTTCCAGGACACTTTCCATCAGCTGGGATTAGGCTCCTCCTGGGCCTACTGGAGGGCTGCTGGGATGTCTATCCCATGAATGGGGGCAGATGCCAGGTCCTCTGACTTGTGCTGTCCCTAGGTAGGATTAGATAACTGTGTTTTCTCTGAAGATGATACCTGTGTTCATATATATTCAGGTATGTTTGTATATAATATGTACAGGAGCTGCCACTATTTTAAGGAGGGCCATCTAAGTCTAGCAGTCTCATCTCCTCATCTCTGGTGCTCACCCATAATTATTAGAAGCACAACTCTTTCTAGTGATTATCTGTCAGGACTGCAGCTCTGCAGGGCTGTGTCTTGGCAGCTATGACAGGCTTGGCACCTATTAAGTGTTTGTTGAATGAATAAGTAGAAACGAATCCTGTGAGGGCACTCACTAACTTGGTTTCCTCTGGCTCCTGTAAACCATTAGCACAAACTGTATGGTTTAAAACAACAGACATTTATTCTCTTACAGTTTTAAGTCTGGAAGTCCAAAATCAGTATTGCTATGCTGAAATGAAGGTGTTGGAAGGCTGTTCTCCCCTGCTGGCTCTGAGGAAGACTACATTTCTTTCTTTTTTTTTTTTTTTTGAGACAAAGCCTCAAGCTGTCGCCCAGGGTAAAGTATTGTGGCATCACAGCTCACAGCAACCTCCAACTCCTGGGTTTAAGCAATTCTCTTGCCTCAGCCTCCCACGTAGCTGGGACCACAGGCACCTGCCACGATGCCTGGCTATTTTTTGTTTGCAGCTGTTGTTGTTAGGCGGGCCCCGGGCTGGATTCGAACCCGCCAGCTCAGGTGTATGTGGCTGGTGTCTTAGCCGCTTGAGCCACAGGCACTGAGCCGGAAGACTACATTTCTTCCAGCCTCTGAAGACTGTGGAATATCCTGGCACTGGTCTCATAGGGACACCACATGCTTCTGTGTGTCTAATCTCCCTCTGCCTCCCACTTAGAGCTCATCTGGGTAATCCAGGAGAATTTCCCCATCTCAGCACTCTTAACTCCACTTGCAAAGTGCCCTCCTTTCTATAGCAGGTAGCATCAGGTGGGGGGATTAGGAAGTGAATTCTTGGGAGGGGGGCCTTGTTCAGCCTGTCACAAAGAGGATATAAATGCAGAGAAAGCTGGGTCATCTCACTGAGGAGAGGGGTGGGGGAGAATACACTTGTTGGCAAACACTTCTAATTCAGGGAATGATGTCAACAGAGGACATTTGGTTCATGGGGAAAGCCACCGTTCCCCTGTGTGTGAGCCTATATGACCAAGGGGAAGTGTGAGATCCAGGACTAAGCGCCTCCTTTAGTCCTGAGAGACCCCCACCAGCCAATCCTGATAGTGCAGGACAACCTCCCAGGATATGAGCCTTACATCACAACAGCACAGGAAGGAGAAGCAGGGGAAGGGAAGGTTGCCCCATGGTCCCTCCTCTCAGGGCCCTGGTCCTAGGCCTCCCGGGGTGTCCTCAGAGGGACTCTCCTCCTGAACAGTACCAATTACTCACTCTTCCACCTGGCAATTGCTAATTGCTCCCCAGCCCCACAGGGCCTGGGAGGTAAAGGGTGGGTTAAGCAGAAAAACTTGCGATAGATAAAGGAGCAGCAGATCACTGGGAAAGGTCAGATGCCAGATAAGGAAAGGTCAGATAAGGAAAACTCAGCCTTGCAGGCTAAAGTCTGTGCAAAATGTGGGGCCTTTTCATTTTTGAACTTCCTGGGACCTGCAGATACAGTGTCTACCCTCTGTTTCCACACAGATCCCGAAAAAGAAAGACTGTAAGAAAAGAAGAGGGCTGGGTGTTTGAGTGTAGCAGGTTTATCTGTGCTATTGGAACACCGCTGCCCTCAAGGTTCTGAATTTTTTTTTTTGCAGTTTTGGCAGGGACCAGGCTTGAACCCACCACCCCTGGTATATGGGGCCGGCGCCCTACTTCTTGAGCCACAGGCACCACTCTGAATATTTTTTCAACCTGTTGTTCTGGGGACCTGGATACAGTGGTCTCCTCTGGTCTTTAGAGGACATATTCCAAGTCCCCCAGTGATGCCTGCAACTGCAGATAGTACTGAACCCTATAAATATTAATACTATACTATGTTTTTTTGATCTGACAACCGTGATGGCATTACTCACGGGTGTGTAGCATCTGCAGCTTGGAGATGCTGGACAGAGGAGGAGTCACATTCTGGGTGAGACAGTGTGGGAACAATTTAAATCTTACAAATGTTTTTTCTCTGGAATTTTCCATTTAATATTTTTGGATTGAAGTTGACCACAAGGGACTGTAGTAATTGAGATCTTTTGGTCTTCATTCTCTGGATTGTCTCATAAATTGTCCTAATCTTGTTGTTGCTTTGGCCAGGTGTCCCTGACCTCACAGATAGTCCCGGGGTGTAGGCAGGGCATAGCAGTGTGTAATTCTAGCACCTTTGGGCTCAGACCCTTGCTAACACCCTGCTGGGATGGAGAGGGGGTCCAGGGCATGGTGGGCACAGACTCCGCATTTTCCCTTCCTCCAGGATATGGCTGTCCCCAGCCAGGATAGCTCCCCTCCTTGGGAGCCTGAGACCCTGGCCCGTGTCTTTAAGGAGCCCAGGCAGAGGCGCTGTCCGTTTCTCCCAGCTCCTTGTCATCTGATTCATCAACTGTGGGCACTAAGAGCTCTTGTAGGATGCTGGGCAGTGTCCTGCAGGGCGATCCAGGTGGCCTCAGGTGAACTTCTGCCTTGGATCACTGACTTTTCACAGACAAGAGAACATTTTTGGACTTCCCTCCATCTGCTGGTCTGAAGTGCGGCAGGTGAAGTGGGCTGGTGAACAAGCATCTCTCCAGGGGCGCCATTCCACATCCCTGTGGTGCTGAGATTAATTCAATTCAAGGACTTAGCCTGGCTCTTGAAGTCCGGGGTTTATTCCGCTATATCTGTGGCTCCTTTAAAGGGCAAGGATGAACTAACTTGGTATCCGAATTTGTAAAACAATCTTCCGGCCTCAAATTTTCAGAGATGGGAGGATGGGCTCTCTTTGTCATGGTTGGGTGGGAAGGGGAAGGCAGTGGGGCTGCAAAGGGGGTGCAGAGAAGAGGTGGTGAGGAGGCTCCTGCATCCTCCCCTCTGCAGCTGTCAAGTTGGGTGGATCTGTATACGCCTTTGCTGGGGAAAAGACCCGGCAGGCTGTGCCAAGAGGTGGCTGACTGTCTTAGTTCAGACAATGATAACAGAATACCATAGATGGGTGGCTTAAACAACAGACTCTCATTTCTCATAGTCTTGGAGGCTGGAAGTGTGAGATCAGGGTGCCAGCACTGCTGGGCCCTGGTGAGGGCCCTCTTCCTGGCTGTAGACGGCCGCCTTCTCACTGTGTGCTCACCTGGTGGAGAGAGGAAGGGAGGTGGCCTCTCTCTTGTCTCTTCTTATAAGGACACTCATCCCATTAGTGACAGCTCCACCCTCATGATCTAATCACCCCAAAGCCCTGCCTTCTAATACCTTTACTTTGAGGTTTAGGGCTTCAACATATGAATTTGGGGGGACACCAATACAGCACTACCTTTGAGGGGCCAATGATGACAGCTTCATCCCTGCTGCTGATGGGGCCAGGGACTGGCAAGACTGAGCATGGACGAGATGGGGTCCCACCCCCCCAAAACCCTTTTTTGGGGATAAGTGTGCCTGGATAGGGAGCTTTCCAATTTACATGTGATGCTTTCATCCAATCCAGTGTCTCTTTATTTGCTCATAAATGCCCTGAGCTTCCCCTGGGTACTGTGAGAGGCAGATGAGGAGCCCACACTGTAGGGGCTCTTCCTGGCAGGGGCGACCAGCAGGTGAACTGGTATAGGGAGCTTGACAAGGTAAGTGTGTGGAAGGGTTGGTCTTGACAGCTTGATACTTGACAGATGGGCCATGGTCCTTCCCTCTGCCCAAATCCTTCTCTTCCCTTCATCTGACATGCACCTACTTACCTTTCAGGTGTCCATGGAAGCCTTTGATGCGGCCCTTTCTTTCTTTTTTTGGGGGGGGATGGAGTCTCAAGCTGTCACCCTGGGTAGAGTGCTGTGGGGGTCATAGCTCACAACAACCTCCAACTCTTGGGCGGCCCTTCCTTTCAATATGCCAGTTGCTCTTGTTTGACAATCTCACGCCTGTGTTTCCTTTTCTTTTCCTCAGTGCAGGGCGAGGATGATGTCTGTCTTGTCTCTGTCATGTCCCAGTGCCTGGCATAGGGGAAGTACTCAGCAAATGTTTGTCAAATGAATAAATAAAGCTGTTGCAAAATGGAGGCTCTGGTTATTTTATCAGAAGAGCGTTTGGGAAGGCTTTCTGGAGGAGGTAATGGCTAAGCTGGGCTTTAAAGGGAGACCAGAAGTTTCCAGGGCCTTCTAGGCAGTGGAAACAGCATGTGCAAAAGCTCAGAGGTGACATCTTATAGAATGTCAGTATGGTTGGGATGCAGAGTGAGGGGGCATCAGGTGAAAGTGCAGCAAAGGCAGGACTGCTCACTGAAGGCCTGGTGGGCATTTCAGCACCTAAGGGATGTGGGTAAGGAGGGGCAGAACATGACTTGGGGTTTGGAAAGACTGTTCTGGTGGTTGCATAAGGTGGGTTGAGGTCTCCCAGGCTGGAGCCAGGAGGCCAGTGAGAGGCTGTTGTGATGCACTGGGAGAGAACCCATGCAGAGTGGTTGGGATGGGGAAGATGGATGCATTTGAGATTTCAGGCTGGAGGCTTAGGCCTTGATGATTAGTTTGATAGATTGGAAGCAGGAGCCAAGAGTGGAAGGTGATTCTATTAACTCAATCCACAGACCCAAGAAAGAGGAAGAACAGCTTAGAGGAAGTTGGGAAGGGAGGGGCAAGATCAGTTCTGTTTTAGACACATTGAGTGTGAAGATCCCTTGGGACTTCATGGCAGAGGCAGACAGTTTTATATTTGGGACTAACACTCGAGAATGGTGCGAGCAGGAGATACAGATTTGGACTTCTGGACTAGTGTATACAGTCAGGTGCCACCTAATGACATTTCAGTCAATGAGAGTGGTCCTGTAAGATGACAGTACTGTGTTTTTATTGTACCTTTTCTGTGTTTACATATGTTTAGATATACAGACACTTACCATTGTGTTACAGTTGCTGTACAGGCTTGTAGAGCAGGAGCAATAGGCTGTGCCATATAGTGTAGGCTGCATCCAGGTTTGTCAGTAAATAAGCAAGCACTCTGTGATGGTCACACAGCAAAATTGCTCTCAGAATGTATCCCGTCCCTGTCATTCATTGACACACGCATATACATGGAAATTAAATTCAGAAGGGTGAAGACGATTGCCAGGAAGAAGGTACAAAGTAAATCAGAAAAAGTCTGGGCATAAAACCCTCAGGGAAATAAAAATTACAGATACTTTTAGGGGAAAAAGACACCAACAAATAGTGGTCAGAACAGAGGAAAACCAGGAAGAAGAGTTGTCACGGGAGTGCCACAGGGGTGGCTGGTTGGCTACCCAGCACCTGTCCTTCATTCTTCCTTCCGAATAGGTGTCTTCCCTCCTTGAAATAAACGTACGGATGGTCCTACCCCAGAGAGGGAATCTTTGTAATGGAAGCTAAGGTGGCAATCCCATTCTTGCCAGTGTCTGGCTTAGGAAGGGACACGTGACCACTTAGGACCCACAAAGCATGAGAGGAAGAGGTCTTCTAAAGGGTTTCTGGGAAAGTTTTTCTCATTCTTAAGACAGAGGAAATGAGACGATTCCATTTTATCTCTGGACTTTATTGAAGCTGCACGTGATATCGGGAACAATGGCAGCTATCTTATAATCATAAGGCAAATCACTGTAGGCATCAAGTCAGTACATCAAAGGTGGCAGAGGGGAGACATGGAAGGGGTGTTGTCTTTGCTGACATCACAGCTCCCCTGGAGCACCATCCGCAGAGTCCACTCTCAGGAGGCCTTCTCTCATGTGAAAAAATGAATTGTATTTTTGTGTAAGCCAGTTTGGATCAAATTTGTTACTTTCTAATAGAATAAAGAAAGAAAATATCTCAACAGAGTCACACTCCTCAGAAACTCACTTATGAAAAAACTCTAACACTGTCAATTGGATTTGGCAAGATGGTAGTCACAGGGCAAATTCAGTAGACAGATGGGCTAGGAGGCTGACAAAAGAGCCTGCGGGGTAAAGGAGGCGATGGAGTAAAGTCAGCAGGTATAGACAACGCTAGGAAGCTTGGATGGAGAAGGTATGATGGAAAAATACCCAGTGAGGAGCCCTGGAGTTTTAGTTAATTAAGGGTCGGCTATGCCTGTTGTCGCAGCCCCTGTGGCCCTGGTCCCGTTCGCCACAGGAAGGAACCAGGCGGGTCATGGATTATAAGGACAAGCTTGCGAGAGGCGGGCTAACCTTGATTGCAGCATAGCCTGGAGCAACCTCCGCAGTAGCTTTTTATTGAGACAGCACAAGACAGGTGAAGGGAGTGTTAGACAATGACTGCGTGCCTGAGAACCACTGTAGGCTCAGGCTCTTTCTCCCAAAAAGCACCTGCGGCCGAATCGCCTGAGGGTCCACCCCCCAGCCGCAAATCATCTTGCTCAGAGGTCACCTGGCTCTTGGCTTCCTCTACAGCCTGTAATAAACCTGACGCCAAATCTCAGAACTCAACATGCATAAGCATTGTTTTGTTTTGACTTGTACAAAGTCCTCTGTGGAAAAACAAACAAACAAAACCCCCAAAGGATAAAAAAGACAAAGTCCTCTGTGGAAACAAAAACAAAAACAAAAACAAAATACAAAGTCCTCTGTGGATCAGATGGGTCCCTTCCAGCAGGGACTCAGGGGTCTGGGTTGTTTCCATGTGGTGGGACTGCATCTTACAGGAGACCTCCATAGTCACTGTGATGGGGGAGGGGAGAGTTGAGGGGACTCGGCAGGAGGTGGAGTGGGGTGGTGTCTTTACTCTGTCCTACTAGAGAGAGAGACTTGACACATACTAAAAAGAAGGCAATGTGACCTTGAAGGCAGAGATTGGAGCGATATGGTAACAAGCCAAGGCATGCAAGGAACTAACAGAAGTTGGGAAGGCAAGGAATAGATTCTCCCTCGGAGCCTCCTGAGGAAGAGCAGCTGCTGACACCCTGGTTTCCACCCAGCATTTCCTCTGACCTCTCTGATCCAGGCAGTCAAGATGCATCTCATGCGCCTCTCTGCCTGTGGCAGAAATGGTAGGAAGAGGTTAAGCTTCATTGGGGTTGGACTAAAAGAGGGTTTTTCAAAAAGATGGTCTATAGAATCACAGGAGTCAGAAGTCACAAATCATCCATCCAAGAATCTTCACTATGCACCTGCTGTGTGCCTGCCTGTTGGGAATACATATCCAATAAGACTTGGAGTTGGGTTTGGGTCTCAAAGACCAATGGCAGAGGGGGCCTTCCTCAGAGGGAGCTGGCAGCTCTGAAAGGCCCTTGCAAGGGAATTCCCCAGCCCATACTGCTGGCACTGCCAGGGAGCTGGCCTGGGTTGGAAGGGACTGGAATCTGGAAGCTCTGCACCCAAAAGCAGAAGGGAAAAGGGTGTCAGGCTCAAGGACAGGCGTTGGCTCAGTTTCTCTTGGAGTCAACAGAAGGGAAGTGAAGGAACCTGGCCTGGAGTCCTGCCCGACCTGGAAGGAAGTTCATGGGGTGAAGGGTGGAGCTGCCAAGCTCTAGGGACCCTTGGAGGCCTGCAATTTGGAGGGTGTGTGGCAAGGGCATGGAAAGAGCAGGCCAGAGAGCTGCCAGCCAGTGGGAGCTCACAAGCTGGCGCTGTCAAGGAACGACGCTCTTTCAACCCTCTGGGAGCTGTGGTTTGCAGTCACTTCTGTGTATGCCAGGCCTTGGAAAGGAGTGGATGTCCCTGAAGGATAGAGGAGCCTCCAGGTCTTTCTTCCACTGTGGGAAGCTGGGTGAGTTTGACGTTGGGCCTGAGGGTTTATGGACTTTGGTTTGGAGAGGACTCTCTGGCCTGGAGAGGAGAAAGATGTGTGATTTCTTCCCAGAGCCCTCCACGGCACACCCAGAGAACTCCAGCTGCCTGACGCAGGAGTCCATGGACAGGGGCTACCAGTGCGTCTTTTCTTCAACTTTATGGAAGAAACAGCTCCAAGAAGAGCTACAGTGAAGAAAAAGGTGAAGTTAGGCAAGCCTGGCGCCTGGGGATGCTGGTCAGCACCCAGCAACTGGAACATTCTAACACTTTCCCAAAAGGGAGCTTCCTGGGGAGAAAAGCTGCTGTTCTGATTTGGGGTGATGGTGAAGACGGCCACAGCTGCTGTGGTGCTGTGTGGCTCTTCTGTCTGTCTTGTCTCCTTGTTTCTCTTTCTTCCCTTTTCCTCTCTCTCTCACACACAGCCTGGCTTTATTCCTACCACCTCCACTGAAGGATCAGGATGTCACAGGAAGCACCTGCACTCCCACCCTGCCCTTGCACACTTTTTCTATGTTCTCGTTTACATTTTTCCTCATTCCTTCCTTCCTTTCTAGAGACAGTAGAACTCCCCAGTGACCACCGCCCTACACAGACCTCCTCCTTAAGTTGATGTAATTTTCATAGACTGGACATGGACCACATGTACATATCAGTGCAGTAAGCCTAATTCCTTATGCTGACCACCTCTGCCACCTCTGCAGGTTGACCAGTTTGTTATAGTCCCTTGGGTGGTCAATTACAGAGTTTCTACTGTACTTGCTCACAACGTCACCTGTGCCTTTCTGGGCCCATGATGTATCTTCAGTCTTCATCTGTTTTTATCAGCAAACATACAAACCTCTTCCTGGTTCCACTCCCCTCACAATTGCCCTCCCATTTCCCCATAGCCTAGGCCTGAGCTGGAGAGTCCCAGGTCCTGGGGGGTGAGAGGCAGTTCCTGCAGAGGTCAGGCTCCTTACCCTTGGCTCCTGAGAAACCACTTGAAGGTGGGGGGGCAGTTACAGCTGCCTCAGTTCTTAGCTTCTTGGGGCTGCTCCCTCCTGAAGCCCAGGACCTAGGATGAGAGCTCCTGGGGGTGGGGTGCAGAGCTCTTCATTAGCACACAGCTTAGAGCTGGGATACCTGAGGGGGAGTCTGAGTCCTATTCCCTGGCTCACGACCTTTCCAAATCATGCAATCCATTTGAGCTTCAAGTTATTTTTTTAATTAATTATTTTTTTGAGAAGAGTTTTACTCTGTCACCCAGGCTAGAGTGCTGTAGTGTCAGCTTAGCTCACAGCAACCTCAAACACCTGGGCTCAAGTTATCCTCCTGCCTTAGCCTCCCCAGTAGCTGGGACTATAAGCCCCTACTACAACACCTGGCTCATTTTTCTATTTTTTGTAGAGTCGGGGTCTCGCTTTGGCTCAGCCTGGTCTTAAACTCCTGACCTCAAGCAATTCTCCCGCCTCAGCCTCCTAGAGTGCTAGGAATACAGGCATAAGCCACTGCACCCGGCCTGAGTTATTTTTTTAAACCTGGAAGGAAAATGGGTATTTTGTTTGTTCTATCTATTGCTAAAAGGGTTCTGTGGAGTGAGCTACCTCCAAGGTTGAGTATAGTAAGGATAAGGATGATACTGATGACAGCCGCTGTTGTGTACTATTTGCTGGGCAGCGTTCTAGGTGCCTTAATATATAAACTCACTCCTGCAACCACCTTATGAGTAGGTAACATAACATTTTTTTTTTTTTTGAGACAGAGTCGCATTATGTTGCCCTTGGTAGAGTTCTGTGGCGTCACAGCTCACAGCAACCTCAAACTCTTGGGCTTAAGTGATTCTCTTGCCTCAGCCTCCCAAGTAGCTGGGACTATAGGCGCCCGCCACAAGTCCAGCTATTTTTTGTTGCTGTTGTTGTTGTTGTAGTAGTTGTCATTGTTGTTTAGCAGGCCCCGGGCCAGGTTGGAACCCACCAGCCCTAGTGTATGTGGCTGGCGTCCTACCCACTGAGCTATGAGCGCCGAGCCAACATTATCTTTTTTGTTTTACAGGTGAGGAAATGGAGGTTCAGAGAGGTTAAGTTACTCATTCAAAGTTGCACAGCTGGTAAACTGGGTTTCAAATGCAACTGTCTGGCCCCAGACCCCACACCCGTATAATTGAACATTTTCCTAATGGCCTGTGAAATACTCTCTTTTTCTTACACTTTTATGGGATGTCCTGGGAAAAGAATGTTGGTGTCCCTCTCCTGGATACCCCTGAGAAACTACATTTATACGTCTAGCTCAATAGACACGTGGCTGGGGGTGGCTATCCAATGTGCAGAAGAGATTGTCCAGGTGCTGAGGGCACATGGCCATCTCCACCTGGGTCTTCTGTGGGATTTGGGGGGTCACTGGGAGGAAGGAAATCTCTGATCTGGGCTTCGGTAACCACCTCTGTTTTTCACTGAGATCTCTTTAGGCTTTGTTACCACGATATGTTTATTTTTGGAGAATTGCTATTCCTAGTTCAGCACACCAGACCTCTTACTTGTCAGCGGCATTCTTTCTGGTTTCTGCTTAAGTATGTTGTGTGTTGACTGCTATCTTTGTTTCATTTCTAAAAAGAGTATGTGAGTAGGAGGTACTGTTTATTCCCTCATTTCTTCAATAAATGTGATTTCCATGTACAGGGTACTGTGCTTATTACTCGGGGGATATCCGAGATGAAACTGGTGTGGCCTTTGCCCTCAGTGTCTTATGGTCCATTAGGGACACTCTGACATGTACAGAGTTCACAATAATGCCACCCAGAGTGTGGGATGAACATCACCACAAAAAGCACTCACTCCAGGACTTGAGACAGGGCCCGTCAGGAAGCTTCATAGAGGAGATGATATATAACTAAATTAGTTAAGGCACAGAGACCCCAAAATAGAGGTTTTTATATAAGGTCAATCTTAAGATGGATTTTTATTTCCCTCTCCTGTGACAGAGCAGCTCCACAAGGCCAGTCGGGGACTCAGTTCTGGTCTATCTTGTGGCTGTGCTCCACTGTTTTGCAGGGAGTTGTCCTCATCCATATGGCTAAAGCTCAGCCATTGCCATATTGGTGTTCCAGATTGTGGGAGAAGAGAGGAACGCACAAGAGATGCTTTAAGGTACAGCCCCAGAGGGGCTCACTTATCCTGCAGGCCAGACTTGGTCATTTGGCCTCAACTTGGTTGCAAAAGAGGTCAGGAAATGTGTAGTCCATAGCCAAGGGTCCAGCCAGAAGTTTGATGTAGGAGAAAGGGACAATGCGGATAATTGGGATAATTATCTCCATTACTCTATCACAATGAGGTGGACCTTGGCATGGGAACAGGGTATTGCTAGGTAGAAATTAGAGTGTATATATTCTGGGTGCATTCTAGAAAATTGCAGAGGTGAGGAAGGTGTGAGATGTTTTTGGGGAAAATAAATATCCAGCATATCTGAGTGCAGGGTTTATGTAGAGGAGGTTTTGGCCTATCTATGGGTAGAGACTGGGCAAGTCTTTGTAACAGGCTGCCTATAGAACATGACTCTTGCCACCTGTACACCTGCTGTCCAATCACTTGAATCTTCTTTAATCAACCACACAGGATGTGTGCACTCTCAACCCTACTCAAGAAATTTAATCTTGAACCAATAGTGACCCAGATCCTATCAAAATCTTGGCTTCCCAAGGGCGTGCTATTTGACTACCTTTTAAAACTGTGGTTCCTGTTTTCATGCCAATTTCCAGAAAGTTCTACCAAGGATTGCATTAGCCTAGGCTCCTAGGAAAAGACCTTCACTGTATTGGGTTTCGTGTTAAGATCTTGGAAGAGATGGCTACATAGAGAACACTGTGGTATGTTCCAATAAAACATTAATAATGGATGTTGCCTGCAATTTTGTCATTGTATGACATGGTATATTTCTTTTTCTTTTTTTTTTTTTTTTAAGAGGCAGAGTCTCACTCTGTTGCCCTTGGTAGATTGCCATGGCATCACAACTCACAGCAACCTCCAAGTCCTGGGCTTAGGTGATTCTCTTGCCTCAGCCTCCCAAGCAGTTGGGACTACAGGTGTTCACCACAACGCCAGGCTATTTTTTGTTGCAGTTTGGCTGGGACCGGGTTTGAACCTGCCACCGTTGGTATATGGGGCCTGCACCCTACTCACTGAGCCACAGGGGCCACCCTGACATGGTATATTTCTTTGTGTAAGGATCTACCAGATCTATCTCACAATATCCTGTTACTCTGTCCTTGGCATTCAACACTTCAACAGATGTATGGTAAGGTGCTGTCTGTAGACAGGAAGTAGGCCATGTGCTGGGATATGGAGAGAAGAGACAAAGTCCCAAACCTCCAAGAACTCACAGTCTGGGCAGGGGATAGGGTGTGTGGCACGTGGGGTGGGCAGATAATAGGCATTTATGATAGAATTTGTTAAGTGTTGTGTGAGGCCCAGGGCAAGACACTGTACAGCCTGGACAGGGAAAGTGGGAAAGGTTTTCAAAAAGCGCTTGGAGGTTACATGTAGGTTAGTAATGTGAGGAATGGATAAAAGAATGTTTCAGCTAAAGGGAACAGCTTAGCTAAGTCATGTAGAAATGAGAGAGGGTGGGCCCCAGTAGGACTGTGGTTTAGGGGTAGATGGGAGATTCAGCTGGAGGGGTGGGCTGGGCTGAGCTAGGCTTTTGCAATAGGGCTTGTACCCCTTCTGAGCTTCTGCCCACAGGCTCTATGCCAGTGGTTCTCAACCTGTGGGTTGAGACCCCTTTGTAACAATGAAAATACATCGCATTAGCATTAGGAAGGTTGAGAACCACTGCTCTATGCAATCCTGGCAGGTGGTCTGATCCATATCTTAGGGATGTCATTCTTGCCAACATAAATTAGGTAGGAAAGGGAAGTAAGTAAGTAAGAAGGGAAGCCATTAACAATAGTTCAGAAATGATGTGGTTTTAAATGTGTGAAGACTAGGTAGGTGCAAAGAGGTGGAAAGAGACCGGAGGAATACTGAGGAGGAGGAATCAATAGAACTTGAGGACTGACTTAAAGGTGAGGGAGAATTTGGTGGCACTGTGAGATCGTGGTGCTCATGGGAGAAGGAGCAGGTGAGGAGTGGGGATGGGGGTGTGACCACGGATGCATTGACATGTGTGCCAGGCAGCCAGATATTCCAGGAGGAAGATAAAGATTTTGGAGCCACCAATGTGCAGGTGCCTGTAAAGATTAAGAGGTGTGTGTCCAAATCCACTGAATACTGAGTGACATATCTGCTGTGTTGCCAGATGCTTTTATTCAATAAAAAGTGGATGAGTCCTACTTGGGCCTAGAACCTTCCCACTCACTTGCCTAGCCTTCTCCATAAACCTGTGAGGTAGAATTTGTTTATTTCTTGACACCTGGCCTGGCTGGAGAAAGGATTTAAGCCTGTAGGTATTACACCAGTCTAGTTTTATAGTGAAGTGTAGAAAAGTGAATGAACAGTTCAAGGTCACGCTGCAGAAATAATGGCACAGGGGGACTTGAGAGTGGGTTCTTTGCAGCCTGAGTAGCACAACTGCCTTTCATGATGTGGGTGACCTTTAAGCAGGAGAAGCTTAAGTTCTGGTACTGTGGGCTGCTCACAGGAGCTCGTGTGTGTCAGAGAGATGAGGACAATCTGACAGTGGCCTTGGCGGGTTCGTTCATGCACTGGGCACACCCTGGGGCAGGCTCAACACAGTAATCCAGTTTGGTACTTATTTTATTAATCTTGTGGAGCAGGAGACTTTGTGCCTCTTTCCACATCCCCTGCTGTCCCAGTTCCTGGAGGAAGGCCTGCAATGAGCCAAGCCATACTGACACCAGGGAAGGCTGGCTCTGTAGGAGGAGAGATTCACTGGCATTGGGTGTGGAAAGGGGGGTGGTACTTAAACACTGACATTTATTTAGTGCAAGGCAGGTGTAGTGGGCTGAATTATGTTCCCCACCATGTGTCCCATTTCTAACTCCCAGTATCTGTGAATGTGACCCTATTTTGAAAAGAAAAAAAGAGTCTTCATGGATGCAATTAAGAAGTCTTAAGATGAGATAGATCATCCTGGTGTCCTTCTAAGAGCAAGAAGCAGGAGCTCTGACAGCATGTGTGCTGCTGAAAGCGGCTGCAGAGATTGGAGTGATGTGGCCACAGATGCAGGAACCCTGGGGCCAAGGAAGCTGGAAGAGGCAAGGAAACATCCTCCCAGGATGCTGTGGTGGGAGTGTGGCCCTGCTGACACCCTGATTCTGGCCCAGTGACACTGATTTTGGACTTCTGGCCTCCAGAACTGTGACAGAATGGATTTCTATTGTTGTAAGCCACCAAGTTTGAGGTAATTCATTTCTAGGGCCCCAGGGGGTGAACACAGCTGGCAAACATGTGACAGGCAGGGGGTTCCTATACCCAAGGAAGATATAAATGACCACTTTTAGCTTCCTCCTGGGAAGCCGAAGCCGCCCACGACCATGCCCACAGAGCCCTCCTGTAGCTGCTGCACAGAGGAGCTGGGATGCTCTATGGGGCCCTCTGGCATCTGCGATTCTGAGCCTGACACTTCCCTAACACTTGATCTGCATGTCCCTAACATTGGACGAGGACAGGCAGTTCAGAAAGGGTCCGGCAGGACCACTGTTTTCAAATAATCCAAAGTCCTGGCCTGTGTGTGGGTGTGTGGGCGTGGGCACATCACCTCTGTAGCCAGGCTTCGAAGATTTGCTCAGACCCACCTGGACTCTGCCCTGCAGCCGGGCCTCTCCCAGATCCCCAGGTGTCCATCTGCAGCTCAGCAGACAGCAGCCTTAGAGTTGTGCTGTCATCCCCAAGGTGAATAAGTCACCCACAGAGATTTAGGCAGCAAAAACCATTACTCGAGCCAACAGGATAAAGAAAACGCTGCCTGGATTTAAAGAGCCATGAAATTCCTGAGAGGGTCTGCTTAATTCTTTCTGGAGCTGAGGAGGAAGATAGCACAGTGAAGGAGTGCCATGGAGCTGGGATCTGAAAGGAAAGGACAAGAAATCACCCAGCACGCGGCACGCCCCCCGTGGAGGACTGCTGGTCCTGCTTGCAAGGGTGGATTCCTGGGTCAGGACACCTCCCTGTCTCTTCCTTTCTTTTTCTTTTTCTCTCTTTCCTTTATCTTTTCTCTTTCCCCTTCTCTTCTTTTTCCCCTTTTCTTTATTCTCTGTTCTTTTTCTTTCTTTTTCTTTCTCTCTTTCCCTCTTTCTTTTCCTCAGCACAGTCCTCCAATTGCTTGCCTCAGTACTCCTGGTTTAACTTAATTGCATCCCAGACCTGCTGAGTTAGAATCTCTGTGATAGGACCTAGATGTCTGCATTTTTAATAAGCTCTATGGATGATTCTGATGGGCCATCAAATAGGAATTCTTGACCTAAATGTATTTCCACCCTAGCCCATCGATGCTGGACTGGAGCAAACCAGGAGTGTGTGCATTTGGGAGGAGCCCCATTTTCTCCTTAGGAAATTGGTCTCGGGATATGAGAGCTCCACAGGTCCCAGCACAATCCTGTCCCCATGGGGCTTTGTGGGCAGGCTGAGAGCACATGGGGCTTTGTGGGCAGTGTAGCGCTCAGTGGCTAGCCTGGAATTTAGTGAGAATGGCTTTGTTGCTTATTAGCTAAACTGCTATAAGCAGCTATTTAACCTGTTTCAATTTTCTTGTCTGGGAAGTGGGGGAAACCAATAAAACTCACATAAAGGGTTGTAGTGAGCATTATGCTACTGTTTGCACAAAATGTCTCATCTGGTGCATTGTAGTGTTCAATAATGAGAGCTTTAAAAAATTATAATGATGAAGAAAATGAAGTTGTCTCATACAGAAGAGATAACTTAATTGAAATTATTACAAAGTGCATTTGAAACTCTCCTGCACATTAGACCCTCTTGAAGATTTTTAAAAAAACATCAATCTAGGGGCCCCCTTCCCAACCCCAAGCCCTCCCCCACCCTTCTTCCCTACTTAATAACCAGAAGAAATCTCTAGTGAGGAGGGGTTCTGCTTTTTTTTTTTTTTAAGCTTTCCTGTGATGTGAATCAGCTAGGACACTTGTAGACAGCTTCTTTCCCTGTCCCGTAAATTCTGCTGTAGGAGATTGGGATGGATTCTTAGAATTTGCATTTTTAATCTTGTACTTCTTAACTTTTTGGAATATAGAAAAGCTCTAGTTTAAACTGAGCTTAACCTTCTGTGGTAGAGTTTTGGCACCACTTCAACTAGCCAGAGACACCTCCTCCTACCTTGTCCTGTTTAGAAATACAGAGTGTGACACCTGTCAACACCAGGAACCAGACTAATCCCCACCCACACGAGTCACTTGACTTTTGAAGCAGGTGAGATTTGACAGATCCCAAAAGAGCCAAAGAGGAGAGCTGTGGCTTTTTAGGTCTGGGTTTTCAAGCTGCGTCCTGACTACCATGAGTGACAGCAGCCAGGCGCTGTCCAGGCACATCCCACCACCACAGAACCCAGGAGGTGGGGCTGGGAGCAGCTGCTCTTCATGCAGGGTGAGGTTGCAGCTCCGTGGGAGTGGGGCCACCCCCGCCATGCGGCTGGTACATGGCCCAGCCAGAGTTCAAACTCAGGTTCTAACCTTGACTGCACACCGGAAATATCTGGGAGCTTTAAAAACCCACTGGTGCCTCATTTCCCTCCCTCCTCCCACTGCCTCCTTCCCTCCTGCTGATTCTGATTGTATTAATTTGGTGTGTGGCCTGAGCACGGCCTTCAGGCTTGTGTTGTGTTTATAGCACACCAGGGGATTCTAATAAGAGTCCATTGGTCTATATTAAAGAGGGTATTTACTGCTTGCCTGGTGCCACACCTGTGACTTGTGTAGCTGTTGCTGGCAGTATGGCTAAATTTCTCCATTTGGGGTTAATGGAAGAGGAAGGCTGGTTCTGGGACAGTGGCTGTGGCTGCAGGCTTCCGCAGTTTATCAGGCTCTGTCCCCTCCCCACAGCTGGAAACCGTGATCTCAGCCCCAAGGCCAGCCCCACCCCATCTCACCCTGGCTCACCCTGCCTCACCTACCCCAAGCCCTCTGCCCAATTCTTACTCTGGGAGGCAGGAGTTGGGGCAGCTTTAGCTCAAAAACGTGTGTCAGCAGCAAGAATGACCGGTTGTTTATCTACCCGGCCCCACAGGTTGTGGACTTTGTCCTGGGCTTGCACTGTGAACCTGGGTAAGGTAACCACATGCCTGGCTCTTCTGGGCCCAGATCCTTATGAGGAACCCTGCACCCTTCTCATGTGGCCCCTGTATTTCACTCAGTAAGGGAAGAGTCTTATCTTTTCTTTCTTTGATGCCTGTGGCTGCCCCTTTATATTTTATGGTCCTAAATTCCTTTCTCACCACAATTCCTGAATGGGCAGGTGTGCACTGGAGGCTTAATGGCAGGCTGCTGCCTACGAAATGCCCCTCTTAGGGACCCACACTCTTCCCTAGGGTCTGCTCTTCTAAACAGAGATGAACAGCTACATCCCCTGAAGTTAAGGTGGAAATGGGGTTAGAAAAAAGATTAAAATACCTGAGGAAAGAAAATGGGGAACCTGAGGCTATGATTACAACCTATGAAAGGATATGGCTGTCTCAACCTTAAGAGCTTTCAGCTCTGGGCAACTGTCCTGCAGGAAGGGACAGCCTCTTATGGCCCTTCTGACTCTGCTCTGGCTTCCTGCCTACTTCCTACACCAGTCTTCCCCAACCAGAACAAAATTTTCATTGGAAATTTTGACTCTGCGGAGACCTTGGGCTCTAATTTTTGACCTCTGTCCTGAAGATGCACCCTCTTGTGCTCTGCCAACAGTGCTCTGCCTCAACAGCTACCAACTCAACTTCCCACCTCAGTGCTATACCATATTTATAAGCATATATGTTTGCTTTCCTCTAGAAAGCTCTCCTCCTTAGAGACTCAGACTATCCTCCTCGACCATCTGTAATATGTGGAATTAGTTCCTCTGCTGACAGAAAACTCTCAGAAGTAGACTGTTTAGAGCAGGTAAGTTGACTTCATGAAATCTGCAGGGGCCCAAGCTCACTGTTCTGCCATTCTTGAGTGGGAGCCACATCCTCATGGCTCAAGATGCAGCCCATGCTCCAGCCATTCTATCAGAGCTCCAGGTTAGCCACAGAGGGAAGGAAGCAAGAAGGGCTTCCAGAGCCCCACCGAGCAGATATATACCTCTCTAAATGACTGGCTAGACTGGGCAAAGTAATTTTAAAAAATTTGGTGGTTGGGCGTCGTGGCTCACACCTGTAATCCTAGCACTGTAGGAGGCCAAGGTGGGTAGATTGCCTGAGCTCACAGGTTCAAGACCAGCCTGAGCAAGAGTGAGATCCCATCTCAAAAAATAGCCAGGCCTTGTGGTAGATGCTTGTGGTCCCAGCTACTTGGGAGGTTGAGGCAAGAGAATTGCTTGAGCCTAGGAGTTGGAAGTTGTTGTGAGTTATGACGCTTCAGCACTCTACCCAGGGTGATAAAGTGAAACTGTCTCAAAAAACCCAAACCAACCAAACAACAACAACCCCCCTCTCCCGAAACCCCAAAAAACCTGGGTGGCAGTGGTTCTGGCTAAAAATCAAATACCTTATTGCTAAGGAAAGGGCTGATGGATGTTGGGAGGCATCTCTGAGTCTCTGCCATACTGTTTTCTGCCATCCTTTTTGCTAGCTTCCACTGACACCGTAGGTCTTTTCTCACAAGCTCTGAGAACTTTGGTGCATGTTTCCCTGGAATTGCACCATCATATTGGGAGACCTCAGCATCGCATCAGTGACCTCTCAATGCCAACTATATTTCCCTCTACCCGGTCCCCACTGTTGTGGCTGCAGCAGAGAGCTACCGTTGCACCTTAGAAGGGCCAGCTAACCACAGCTTCCAATCCTTCCTGCCCTCCCCCCATTCCCGCTGAAACTGTGCTGGGTTCTCATGAGGATCATGAGCTCCTGGCCTCCTTCCTCCTTACTGATGACAGAGCCCATGGTCAGGGTGCTCCTATAGCGCAGCTGCAGCCTCTGCTGCTCCCAAAGCTCCCACATGGACTCTGTTAGCTCCTTCTTAGTTCCCTTTGCAGCTATTTCAAACCCTAACACTTTCCGTGAGTCCTCCCTGTCTCTCAGTCACGACTTCTTCCTAGTTTTAAGGAATAACATGGCTGCTTCCACTTCCTGCCCTACCACCTGCAAACTCTCTGCCCTGTCCTTTCTTTTCTCTCTCTTTTCTGAGGAAGAGCCGTCTCCCTGCTGAGATGAGGCTGAACTGTCTACACCATGGAAGGTTGAGAACCACTGGCAGGCTGTGATGCTTCTAATCTTCTTGCCTTGTCTGGATTATTTTCCTGTGCGTTTTCCCTCAATTTCTGGTCAATCTCTTCTTTACCAACATCTTCCTCTCTGGATATAAATAAAAAGAGCTCTTCCACATTTAAAAAGCCCTCCCCTGTATCCCACTGTAACTATTGGCCTATATAGATCCTTTTCAGGCCAAGTGTGCAGAGAAACTTGTCTACACTCTCTCTATCCACTTCTCCAAATTTGGGTTTCCACTCTTTCTTATCTGGCTCCTCCTCTGTTTCCTGGAAGCCGGAGGGAGGTTCCCACTTACCTGGACTTTTCTGGCCTCGCCTTAGAGACACCCCTGGGGTGAGAGAAAGGTCAGCCCCCTCTACCTCCCCTCCCCCCGGGCAGTTGTCTGTTCCCCTAGCTTTCCAGGCTCTACTCCTTCTCCAGTCATCCTTGTGTCTCCCAACTCCTTTCTTCTGGGTGTCTGGGGAATGTCTTGTCCTCCTGGCCTTCCCCATCAGCCCACGGCTCCTGTCTTCTCAGGGCCCATGTTCCTCTCTGAGGTGATCATTCCTACCCAGGATTTCATCACTGCCTGCATCCAGGCAGAACTTCCGGGTCTGACAGAAGTGGAGCGTGCCAGTCTTCAGGCACTTGTGGGCACAGTCTGGGGGCCTGGCCAATGGACTCGCCCAGGTCTGGGTGTGAGGGAGCCAGACCAGGCCTCCTCCATTACAGTCAATCAACATACTCAATCAACATGTGTTAATTAGTGCTCTTCTAGAAGGGGGGGGGTTCAGGCAGGGAGCAAAACAGACAAAATCCCTGTTGTCATGGAGACAGATATAAACAAGACAAGTAAGGAACTTGTGAATACTGTGAGAAGTGCCCAGGGGAAAGGTGAAGCAGGGTGGAGGGGGAGGCAGTGTGTGTGTGATGGTGGTGATAGTCGTTTTTAGATAGGGCAGTCTCTGAGATGGTGACCTTTGAGCAAGGACTGAAGGGACCATGTGTGGGGAAAGTAATCCAGGTTTAAGGGCAGCACATTAAAAAAAATTTATCGGACATGATTGCTTTGGACTGAGCTCCTGCACTAGGCCCAGCCAGACCAAACCAGAGTGGGGACATATAACAGTTTGATTCTATGTGCTGGGCAGCCATATAATAAAGCTAAACTCTTAAAATGAGATGGTTTTCCCCAAAACAGAAGATTCATAGCAACCAATGAGAAGGGGTCCATCTTACCTGACCTGGCATGATGAGGAAGTCCCCTCTGTTTTAACCCTAAGGAAAATAACTTTGAAACTCCCAACTTGATTTTTGTTCCCTGTTTCTGCCTCTTCAGCTCTATAAAGCCTACTTTGTCTGTTTAGTTTGGGAGAGCACCTTTCCTAAATTTTTAGCTGGGACATGGCCCAATTTATGGATTTTTTCTTTTTTTTTCTTTTTGAGACAGAGTCTCACTTTGTCACTCTGGGTAAAGTGCCGTGGTAGCAACCTCAAACTCTTGGGCTCAAGTGATCCCCTTGCTCACCCTCCCAAGTAGCTGGGAGTACAGGCACCCACCACAACGCCCGCCTAGTTTTTAGAGACGGGAGTCTCACTCTTGCTCAGGCTGGTTTCAAACTTATGAGCTCAAGAAATCCACTTGCCTCGGCCTTCCAGAGTGCTGGAATTACAGGTGTGAGCCACTGAGCAGGGCCCCAATTTATGAATTGCTAATAAAAGCCACTTAGATCTTTCAATTTATTAACATTTTGTTTTTATAACAGCCCTGAGAGGATACCAAAGATCTTTTGCTTGAGGACTGAAGGATGCAGAGTGATTCAGGAGTGGCCCAAAGGTAAGTGCAGAGCAATTGTGGTGAAAGTGTATTGTGGGGTGTTACATCTGATAGCTCGGGGCTTTGTAAGGACTTGGGTTTTACTCTGTGGTGGGAAGACTGGAAAAGGTTTTGAGAGAGTAGTCTCACAGTCTCACTGATGTTTTAAAAGGCTCACACAATTCTCCTAAGTGAAATATCTTAAGAATGGAAAAACAAACACCACATGTACTCACTATTAAATTGGAACTAACTGTTGAGCACGTGTGTGTATGGAGGGAGGTAAAACTCAGCAGAAATTAAGGAGGGGTAAGGGAAGGAGAAGAGGGGCATAGACCTACCCACCAGGTACAGGGAATACTGTTTGGGTAAGAGGCACACCTGTGGCTGTGACTCAAACAATACAAAAGCAGTCCATGTAACCTAAAACATTTGTACCCCCTTCATATTTTGAAATAATAAAGCAAAGGTCTCACTCAGGCTTTAAGACTAGGCTGTTTTAAGACTGGGCTGGTAGGCAAGAACAGATAAATTGCAATAATCTGGGCAAGAGATAATGGTGACTGGGAATAATGGAGGTGATAAGAAGAGGTTAGAATCTGCTACCTTTTTATGTGCCAACAGAATTTGCTAACAGGGGACCCATGGATGATGCTATTTAAGACCAAATAATCCAGACTCTGCATATTAGTGTCTACTTGGGCTATGCCTTCAGTATGGGTGAAGTTACAGTTTTTTTCCTGAAAAAAATTTATGTTCCCAACATCAGTCCTTGTGGAAAGATGCTAATTCTGAGGAAGGGAGAGAGGTAGCCTTGGGCTGGGGCCAGGGTGTCAGTGGGGCTTAGTAGAGAGATGCTGGGGATATTCCTGGCCATGTTGAGTTGGTGGTAGTGGTGGTGGGGAGGCTGAGTGAGTTAGCCCTCACCTGGAGGTGGATCAGGACCTAGACAGGGCTTGGCAGGTGAGGGAATAGGGTGGGGTTGGTCCTGCTGGTTTTCAGAGAAGCTTGTTCTGATTGTAGTCACAGTTTATCTGCTTGTTGTACATTTGTTCCTTTATAAAGTGGACAGATAGGCCCTTGACAGTGGGTACTGGTCCCATGGTTCAGGGCAACACTAGTGGATCCTAGAATGAGCATCAGGACCCAAGCATGGCTTTGAGTGTTGGGTGGTCCAGGACCTCTGCAGTGAGCAGGAGCAGAGAAGGGGAGCCATAGACAGCATGTGGCAGCATAAGTGTATCTGCTTCCTTCCAGTACACACACACTAGGATCTCCTGGAATGTGAGAGGGGCTGGTATTCCCTGAGAGTGGGAGGAGGCAGAGGCAGGGAAAGACTGTCCTAGGTGACTCATTGTCATGCTATTTTTGACTCCAGGCTCCTGTTCCCTGGGAAATGTGCTTTCTTGGAGCTGGCTGAGTCCCAGTCTCTCTCCAGACTAGCTTTCTCTCCTGATAGCCACATCTGCTGGGTATCTTGCACCTCACACCCAAAGCGATTCTTCTCTGCAAACCTTCTCTCCCTCCTGTTTGTAGTCTCTAGAGTAACACCACCAGCTAGCCAGTGGCCCACTTGAAACTCTGGCTCAAACTTGACTTCTTCTTTCATCTTTCACGTGCCCTACATGCCAGCCCCTCACCATCTCCTGGCTTCCTCTCCTGTTTTACATCCTCGCTGCCCTGGCCAGAGTTCTGGGTGACTGCTCACAGGGGAACCTCCTTACCGATGCTCTGCTTCTATCGTGGCCCTCCCACTCTCCCCAATAGCCCAGGGTGCTATCACTCTCCTGCCCACCATTCATCAGTGGCCCCCATCATCTCTGGGAAATGAGGGAAGCAAAGGCCTTGTCAGTGTGGCCCAGGCTACCTATCCAGCCTCTGGCCACTCGGCTGCATGTGGCAGCAATTCCGATGATGGTTCCCGAGCCCTGCTGGGGTAGGGTGGGTGTGGGACACATTTCCAGAGTCTCTATTTCTATAGACTAGAGGGAGTTTCAGACTCCCAGAGGCGATTGTATAGAAGAGACAGCTTCTCTCTGTTCTCCTGGGATGGAAGGTGGCTCTTTGGTGACCCAAGAGGAGTCACTCCTTCTAAGTAACTTCTTAGGTGCCTAGCTGGGCATTGTCCCCTTTTGGAATTTAGGTCTGTTTTTCCAACATTCATGGATTGAGTTGGGCTCTGCTTTGGGCAGGGAGACTCCACAGTTTCAGGGGAAAGAGTTCAATTTATGAGGTACCCATTAGGAAACCCACTTCCTCCAAAGTGCTATTTATTATCCCCCTAAAGCCCTAGCAAACTAGGCACTTTCAAACCTGTCTCAGCCTCGGCCTTCCCTCTCTGAAACATCCCGTCCTCATCCACAGGACAGGTTTCTCCCTTGTGTATCTGCTGCAGCGACCCCTCCCTGCCTGCCCTTTCCCACTGGCTGACTGCAGGCTCCTTCTCAGGCTCCCAGCACACTGCGTGCCTTCTTCTGTTGTGACAGGTCCTCACATGCTGCAATGTCTGTATGTTTAGTGCAGCGGTGTTTTCTTGGTGGGGGAGGCGACCTTTTCATCACTGTGGGCCTGGGCCTTGCACAAGGTCTGGCACACAGTATTTTGGTAAATGTCTGCTGAAGAATTCAGTTTAGCATAGTCTATTCAGATATTATGTTCTAGGCACTGTGCATTGGGACATGGGAGTGAATAAGTTCTAATGGGGAGCCCTGGGGTGTACGGTTTAGTGGGAAAGGCACACTTGTGATCCAATCATTACCAAGTAATATGGTAAGCCCTATGCTAAATCCATGTGGGATGCTGCCCTTGTGTGGTTAAGAAGCATTGGATTTAAGGCCAGGCACGGTGGCTAACGCCTGTAATCCTAGCACTCTGAGAGGCCGAGACAGGCAGATTACTTGACCTTATGAGTTTGAGATCAGCTTGAGCAAGAGCGAGACCTCATCTCTAAAAATAGCCAGGTGTTGTGGTGGGCACCTGTAGTTCCAGCTACTCGAGAGGCTGAGGCAAGAGTATTGCTTGTAGCTAAAGAGTTTGAGGTTGCTGTGAGCTATGATGCCACATCACTCTCTGGAAGGCACAAAATAAGAGTCTGTCTCAAAAAAAAAAAAAAAAAAAGAATTGGATCTGGAGTTAGGACCCCAGGTGTAAATTCCAGCTCCATAACTCACTGGCAATCATTTTCATAGCTGTGAAATGGGAATGATAGTACCTGTCTTGCCAGTTAAAAAAAATTGAAAAGCTCCATACATCCACCAAGAAGAATTGGTTGAACAAGTTATGACACATGCTTAATCATAATTCTTAAAAATAAAATAGATCTAAAAATAGCAATATGGGAAAATGCTCAAGATATTCTGGTAGGGAAAAGAGCTGAACATTATGATCCCAGGGATCTGTGAGATGCAGACCCTGACCCAGTAGGCCTGGGTAGAACCTACGAGTCTGCGTGTCCCTCCCCTCTGCTCTGCTCCACCCACCTCCACCAGGGCTCAGGAAATTCTCTCCTCATTGGCCTGGCTGCCTCCAGTCCCCCTCATCTCCACATGTGCCAATCACAGTCACTGGACAACTCCCTCTGGAAGTACAGGAGCACATGTCTGATGTGCGTAGGCCTGCAGGAGCTGCTGCTTCTGCTAGGGGTGGAGGTTGTTGGATGGGAAGGGGAGGAGGGGTCGGCCTTTTATCTAGCTAAACACCTCAAATGCTGCTTGGGGTGTGGGAGATGAGGCTCTTAGGGCTTATTTATTTATTTATTTAGAGACAGAGCCTCAAGCTGTCGCCCTGGGTAGAGTGCTCTGGCATCACCGCTCACAGCAACCTCCGACTCCTGGGCTCAAGTGATTCTCCTGCCTCCGCCTCCCAGGTAGCTGGGACTACAGGCGCCTGCCATAATGCCTGGCTATTTTTTGGTTGTAGTTGTCATTGTTGTTTGGCAGGGCCAGGCTTGATTCAAACCCTCCAGCTCAGGTGTATGTGGCTGGCACCTTAGCTGCTTGAGCCACAGGTGCCAAGCCATTAGGGCTTATTGTTAAGGAGACCTCAAAGGCTTAGAAAGAAAAGTAGCAATTTCAAGACATGACCTCTGTATGGTGGATAGCTGCTTTTAGGCGCTTTGCTGTGACTCAGTTTCTCTGTTAAGAAAAGGCTGGGATTGTTTGGGATTGACAGGGAGAAGCACTTGCTCTGGGTGGGAGGTTGAGGTACAGGGCCTAGAGCCACCCTGTCCCTCTCCATCCCTTTATCCCTGTTCAGCTCCTGTGGGGTGGGAGATGAGAAAGAAGGGTCTAGTTCAGCCTTTCAGAAGCAATGGTCACATTTAGACAGATTAAGTCCTGCTTTATAGAGCCTGTAGTCATTTCCATTATGTGCTTCAAGACACACTGGAGAAAAGAGGCAAACGGGCAGATGGATGCTGAGGAATAGGAGCATGTCCTATCCTCGGCATGCTTTGCTGGCGTCTGGATCCCACACGGGCCTCCCCACTGTTTTCTGCTAGTCGCAGCTTCAGTGGGCATGGAGCACAGGGCTGGCTTTGCATAATTCTAACGTGAAGAAATAGAAAATTGAGATTTTCTAAACTGTACCAAAACGAAGGAGGAGCTGTGCCCTGAGACAGCTCTGAGTTGTAGCTGGAGATTGTACCCACTAGGGTTGGAGTGGTTGATCTCTCAGGTCAGATTCTAAGAACAGATCTAGAAGGGCATAATTTTCTAGCTGATGAATGAAAAAATGCAGATGGCAGTTACTGTACATAAACCACATTCAAGAGGACACTGGGGCCCTGGAAGGCTTTATCCACTTTTTTGGTCTTGCATAAAGGAGATGATTGGCATCAGCCTGGCTGGTTTCTTAGCTAAACACAGATGTGTGCTTGCAGCTGTAGTTACACTTGTCAGGCTGTCAGGAGGAAATTGTATATTGTGCATTAATAAGCAATTGATTAAACAGAGGAAGCTGACTGTTCACCGGTGGTGGCTGTGTTTCCACTTTGACAGAACAGACCTAAGATAAAGGAAATACTTTCAAACATTCGAGGACCCAGAGTTTATCTATAACAAATTATTTTACAACTCTGGTTGCTCTGTGGAATTAAAAAAATAATACTTTCATGATCTTCTTTTTTCATTTATTTATTATCTTGTTCCAGAAAGTAATAGAGGCTACTTTTAATTAAAAACACATATACAGGCTCGGCACCTGTGGCTCAAGTGGCTAAGGTTCCAGCCACATACACCTAAGCTGGCAGGTTCAAATCCTGCCCAGGCCCGCCAAACAATGACGGCTGCAAACAAACAAACAAACAAACAGCCGGTCATTGTGGTGGGCGCCTGTAGTCCCAGCTACTTGGGAGGCAGAGGCAGGAGAATCACTTGAGCCCAGGAGCTGGAGGTTGCTGTGAGCAGTGATGCCAGGGCACCCTACCCAGGGTGACAGCTTGAGGCTCTGTCTCAAAAACAAACAAACAAACACATATACAAACTGGGTAGCTTGCATGTAAGTCAAAAAGACATCAGAAACCATGGAGAAGTGGGGAGAAAATACTGGGGATTAAATGCAATTCTGACCCTCTCTTGGCTTAATTCTTCTACCTTCCTGTATATGTGACCCTGCTGAAGTTGCACTTCCCATAGCTTCCCTCAAAGAGATTAGAAAAAATTTCCCAAGGAGTTCAAAGTTTGAGACTGGATCAGTATTCGGCAGCATTCTGGCCCAGAGATAGAACACAGACCTTCATTGCTCTGTGGTCCTGCTCTGCTGCTCTCTCCCTGCCCACGCTGGTCACTGTTCCCTGTACATGTTTGTGCCTTACTCCAGGCCCTGTGAAAGCCCTTGTCCTGACCTCAGCTCTCAGGGTGGGCGTCCAGTGGTGAGGTGGCCTCTCTGGGTAAAGTGCAATGGGCAAAGAGGCTGGATGCTGTGCCTGAGCCCATGTCCTGAGAAGAGGCCCAACGCTGGTGCCCACACCTGTACAGTGTCACTGGCCCCTAGGAGGAAACATGTACCCTGCTCTCCCCCGGGGACTGGGATGGGTGGTGAGCAGAGCAGGGAAAAGACAAGCAAGAGAGAGAGGAGGCTGAGGTGTGGACATGGCCTTCCAGGCCATGATGAGAAAACAGGGGCTCAATTTGTGTTTAAAGCAGGGACTTGACTTGGTCAAATGTGATCCTCTCACTCACACAACACTGGGCTCTCAGCTACGGTGCTGAGGGACAGGCCTAGACCTTAGCCCACCAGGAACTCCATTCCATGTGAAGCTCAGCAGTGAAATCTGGCTTGGGTTAAAGGTGGTAGGCTCATTTTGTGGGCCCTGTGCCTACCGGGGCTGCCCACCTCACCTGTGTCACTTCACCTGGTCTCTATCATGCCCCAGTGCCTGAGTTACATTACAGCTCTTTTAAGTTTCTTGAAATTACTGTATATACTCGAGTATAAGCCGAGTTTTTTCCGGCACAAAATTAGTGCCGAAAAACCCGAACTCGGCACAAATTTTGTGCCGAAAAAACTCGGCTTATACTCGAGTATATACAGTACTTCCTTCTCTCCTGGTTCTGGGTCTCTCTTTGACAGTTGGAAGTCCTCACCTTCTTTAAGTATAAACCAAACACCATCAGCTGGGAGATGCCTGCTCTTTCCTTAGCGAACACTTCCAGTGCCACGCTCCGGAGCGGGCCCCCCCATGGTACCTTGCATATCTCCTTTCGAAACAGTCACCTCATTTGTAATTACATAGGTAGGGTAGACAGTCAGTATTTTTGTGGCCTAGCAGCCCCCCTACTGTGCATGCCTACAGTACTCTGGTTTGATTTTGGGAGTACCATCCTTCCACTACTTTTCAGCCTATGTGCTTTGGGTACAGTTGGTGCAGTCCCTGGGCTCCAAGAGTGAAGACTATGGCCTAGATGAGGCCACTCAGTGAGTTCAGCTCATCCCCCTTGGCTTCAGAGATTGGTTGAGAAATGGACCAGTGATCTAAATAAAACAACTGGGGCTAAGGACACTCGATCCCTGGATTTTTGTTTGAGTTTTTGTGATCACCAACTCACTCACTTACCCTGGTCCGAGGTGATAATGATGAGTCTGAAGCTGTCTGGGCCACTATGTCCAAGGATTGAATCAGCCCAGATGGTTCAGAGCCAAGAGAGGGCTCCTAGTGACGTCATTTACCCTCTAAATCAAGCTGTTCCTAAAGCTAAATCTATTCTGCACATTTCAGCTATGGGAGTCAATAAATTCCCTTTTTGAACACAGACCTGCTTATGCTGGATTTGCTGTCAATTGCCAGTGAATAGTCTCCCTGGCCTGCGTTGTCTTCCTTCTGCCTCTATGCAGGCACTGTATCTGCGTCTCTGGGGACAGGCTCAGGACTTGGTGCGCAGGAATATTCAATAAAGGAAGGAACACACGGAGAGAGGGGTCTCAGGGCTTCGTCCACTCTACCACTTCTCCCTTTCAGACCTGGAACTGAGGCCACAGGTTTTGGTTCTTTCTGAGTGATGATCTTTTTACAGAGTCCTGTTGGAACTAATTTCTTTAGCACAAGGAACTTCAGCCACTTATATATGTCATGACAAAGGGGCCCTAGGAAAGACTTGCTGCTCAGTGAAATTTCAGAGAGACTGAAGTTCTGTTAGTAAGATTCCTTTAGCTTATAGTTCTGAGAAGTCTTAAGACTTGTCTGTAAATATGTGTCTGTATTTGCTTATATGAGTATAAACTCTGAAAACACATGCAAGAAACTAATAAAAATGGTTACCTGCAGAGAGCTGGGATGTGAACTGGGCCAATGGAGGGCAGGCACAAGAATGACAATTTTTATATTATTTGAACTTCTGAACCATACAAATGTATTGCCTTTTCAAGAACCCCTGGGAGCAATTATCAGTTCTTCCCAGCTGCAGGGGGCAGGGGGGCTGGAATCTCATTATCAGCTTGCTTTTAAACAGGGGAAGCTGGTTTTGGTGGGGGAGGTCCTGGCTGGACTTGATAACTTCTGAGACGTTTCTTATTTAAAAAAAAAGTTCTTATACTGTGTCTGTAGATATATCCCTTCTGTGCTCTGAGACTGTTGACTCATCTGTAAAATGAAGGGGCTGGATTATGTAGTCTATTGTTATTTAGTCTACTGTGCCTTCTACATGTGGTGCTCTCATTGAGAAGATGCTGAGGATGCCATCTTATTCCCCAACCAAAAGCCTCACCCCTGTTCAGAAAAGATGAAAGTTATAACCAGAGAACACAACATGTACCTTCCTGATCTGCTAAGCTTAAGCACTGAAGAGAGCTTCAGAGTCAAAAAAGAGACATACAAAATGGCCAACAAGTACATGAAAAAATACGCAACATCACTGATCACCAGAATTCAATAGTACATGGAAAAGATAATACATCAAAACCCACTGTTTCATCTTACCCCAGTCAGAACAGACATCATTAAAAAGACCAAAAGAGATGCTGGCAAGCATGCAGAAAAAAGGGAACTCTACATACTGTTGGTGAGAAACTAGTATAGTTACTATGGAAAACAGTATGGAGATTTCTCAAAAAACTTAAAATAAAAATTACCGTTTGAAATATAGCCATCCGTCTACTGGGAAAGGAAAAGAAATCAATATATCCAAGGGAAATCTGCACTTATATGTTTACTGCACAACTATTCACAATAGCAAAAATATGAAATCAGCCTAAGTGTCCACCAATGGATGATTGGTTAAGGAAAATGTGATGTACATACATAATGGACTACTATTTAGCTATAAAAAAGAATGAAATCTTGTCATTTGCAGCAACATGGATGGAGCTAGAGGTCATTATCTTAAGTAGGATGAGCAAGGCACAAAAAGACGAACATCATGTCATTTATGTATAGAAGCTAAAAAACTTGATTACATGGAAGTAGAGGGTGAAAAGACTAGAAAAGATAAGTGGTGGAGTAAGGAGGATGAAAAGAAGTAGGTTAAAGAGTACAAACATACAGTAATAGAAGGAATAAACTCAATGTTTGATAGCAGAGTACTTAACAAAATGCATCGTACTTAGGTGATGGACTTGATTACTAACACATTATATCCATGTAACAAAATTTCACATGTGCCATAAATTTGTACAAAAGAAGAGAAAGAAATGCAGAATCTCTGCCCGGAAACACCACTTTTAATAATTTGTTTCTAGGATATATTAGCAAATATGCTGAAATAGAAATCTCCATAAACAAAAAAATGGTTAAAGAAATCATGGAATATTTATACCACGAATACCATGAAGTCATTATAATAAGTGAGATAAATATACGTATATAAGCAGGACCCATTTTTGTAAAGGAAAAATTTCAGTAAATCTATCATCTACACATCCCAAAATCCAAAAGGACCAACAGCAAATGAACAATCTTTATCTCTTGGGATAGTGGAGGAATTTCTGCTTTTTAATATATTTTAATGAAGTAAAAAAACATAAAATAATTTATTTTCTTTTTTGTTTTTCTATCCATTAAAAAAAACCCTTAAAAAAAACTCCCCAAATCATTGTACTTCTGGGAATATTTGTGCTGAATAAATGTTCAAAGGTCATGAAGATATGGTTTCCCCATCTCAAAAACCCTGTCAGCATGAATCTCCTTGCCCTTGAAATTTCCTCTCAGCATTGCCAAGGCCATCACTTTTATTTCCAACCTTTTGTTGTAGGTCAGAAATCATTCTATTGCTCCTCTATAACTTTAGATCTAATTAGATCTCTTAAATTGAGTAAGGAATCGATTTTTCAAGTCAATCACTTAAAATTTTCCAATTTTCTACCGAAGGTAGGGCCACAAACTCAAGATGACAAGTGCTTCTGTGAAGAAAGGGTTGCTAAACTTCCCTGGAAAGATGTAAGTATTTAGTGCCTATCTTTTTCTCCTAAAAATCTTTAAAGATAAGTGGTTTAAACCAGGAAGGATTTCTATTTTCAGCTAGAAAAAAACATTGAATTTCACCATTATGGGATATTGTTAACAACAGAAGGCAGATTTTGATAAAAAATGGAATGGAAGTTCTAGAAAGGTGTTCTGGGCGCTTTTCCAAAATAAAAAAAAAAAAAAATGAGATCAGTCCTTAGTGCAGGTCTGCCCTCTATGGGCTAGACTCTCAATTTATTATTTCACAAAGTCTGTAGGGCTGTGACCAGTGGCTCTTTTTATGTCCTGAGTGTTTGGAGCCAAATTTGTCCCTTTCTTCTTCATCGTAACTGTACCTCTGTAAAGGCTGCTTGAGGACCCCTCAGGCCTCAGGATTACCCGGAGTTGAACTCAGAATGTAATCTAATTACTCAACAGCTCACCCAAAATTATAGTAAGAATTGTAGACCATAGGGCGGCTCCTGTGGCTCAGTGAGTAGGGTGCCGGCCCCATATGCTGAGGGTTGCAGGTTCAAACCCAGCCCCGGCCAAACTGCAAGAAAAAAATAGCCGGGTGTTGTGGTGGGTGCCTGTAGTCCCAGCTACTCGGGAGGCTGAGGCAAGAGAATCGCTTAAGCCCAGGAGCTGGAGGTTGCTGTGAGCTGTGTGATGCCACGGCACTCTACCAAAGGGCCATAAAGTGAGACTCTGTCTCTA
>CAUYPK010163196.1:0-86241 GCA_963574355.1 Loris lydekkerianus | reverse complement strand
GGTCCCTCCTCAGAAGCAGCATAACAAAATCCAAACTTGGCAAAGAGCCACAGTATACAAAATAATGATAAGAGGCAAAGAGCCGAAATTCATTTTGGCCGGGAGCCGCATGCGGCTCCAGCCGCGTGTTCGCCACCCCTGCTCTGGAGCATTTCAGGTATCAGGTTTTCAAATTACAGGAACTCAACCTGTACTTGAGACAATGGCCCAGGGAAATTAGGACTTTGAGCAAGTCACCTAACCTCTCTGGTCTGCAGTTCCTCTCAACTGTAAGTGACTGCACTAAGTAACTGCAGTTGATTAGATCAATGGCTTTCGCATCATTCTCCACTGAGAAGCCCAAGTTAGTACCAATGCAGGGAAGGCTCCATTTCTCCTGATTAAATACGAATTGTGTTGGTTTTGTATAATTTTCAAAAAAGAGTTTTCACTATTTAAAATAACTGACAGCCTCTGAATTCCTGATAAGTATCTTTCTGGCTCAAAATTCTAAAACATGTTGCTTGTTTCATTTAATGAAGCCATAATAATACACAAATACACGTTTACCACAATCTTTAAAAATAGCAATTAAGTTTCCACTTAACGATATTTAAGTTGTTTCATCATCCTGCATTAATCATGTGATCTGAGGGTCTGACACTTTACAAATTTTACTTGTTATATAAATCTTACTTTTCAAAAAAAAATGACATGAAGAAAGAATTCTTGAAGATTTCCAAAGATTTTCCACTTCATCACACCAGAAGGATATGAAACAAACCTATCCAAAAAAAGTAGCTTACTAAGGAAGTGACTCTGCATGGGAGCCAACGCCACAGGGTAGAGAGGAGGACTCTCCCATCTGATACGAGCTATTTGAAAAATGCCCCCCCTTTCCCCCTCACTCTGACAATTCACAGTTTACAAAGTTAAGAAGAGATAGGGCAATGTTTTGCTATTTTTACAGGACAGCTATTTATAATGAATGATGGCAGCACGGGTGTACTGATGCTTGCTTTCCTTTCCTGTAAAAAAAAAAAAAAAAACAGAAAGAACTGGGAGGAACTCCTTTACTTTACACTTCGAAGATTCTTAATGCAGCCAAATTCCAATTACTTTTTTATTCAGTAAGTTTCGTGAAGAGATACTGCTATCTCTTATAATACATACAACAATTTTAAGATTTCTGTATTTCAAAGCAAGCTTCTACTAAGGCTTGAAGAATTTTAAGTTTTGTAGATGTTTTAAATATACTAATGACATAAAATTCACTGACAGTGTTTGTCTCATCATTTTTTAATTAACTTCAAGAATAAAGATGGCAATCTTGGTCAGAGAAATCATACCAATAACCCTAACAAAACTCTAAGATACCACTGCAGGGAAAACTCTTTCTCAAGTGCTACCAGAAAATTCTTCGATAAGCAATTTTACTAACCTATATATGGTTAGCAATATAACTTCAAGTGTGTCGTAAAAAACACATTACTTTCAATTTCAAAATCAAATTTATTCTTAGTGACAATGTTTCTCACTCTCACTTTTAGAAGGGTCCAAAATGAAGCTCTTAAAGAGATATCAACAACCTATGCAAAAGAATAAAATCTTTCCCCCAAGTGACAGTTCTAATGTTCACATTTCCTTCTAACAAGCCAAGAAGGGTACTATGCACTATGGAGATATGAAATACATTCAGCCACTTCACAATCTTTTTAAGTAAGAGGGGACAAGGAAAGCCTAATATTAGTGTTCCTATGACCCCCATACAAAGTAGAATACAGTGAAAAGCACTACAAAGTAATGAAGTTCAAAGCAGGACACAAAATAGGTATTATGACAATAATAGCATGACAATATGGTAACCAGCATTTCTGTTCTCTTTACTACCGTGGATAAAAAGAACCACAGTTTCATGGAATCATATACTCTGGTTCTCAGGAGAAGAACAGATTTCAGTCTCAAAAAAACCCAGAGGCATACAGCTCAAAAATCACCCGTGCTCTCAAAAGGTAGTTAGATTAGGTAATTAACTTTTGTCTTAAAAGATGAAATGAATCTCAGCAATTTGTAGCTAGAAATCATGGTGGTTTCTTCAAATAACTTTAAGGAAAAAGGACAAGTCAAGAGAGCAGGAGAGCTAAAGATAAACAGCAATGTAGTGCTGAAAATAGCACTCATACTAAATTTTTATTCTACCTTGTTCTCTGCTACCTCTTTTTGAAAATTAAAACTAATGGCTCCTACTACCAGTAAGATCCAAATTCTAGCCCAATCTACTTTACCATTCTCACCTACACAAACATTTGAAGACCCTTTTGTTTCCATCTACACTGATCCTTCACTATGCTCATACCTTCTTGCCATTTTCCCTGGTGGGACCGTATTCTGCCTTTGTTCACATGATGATTCTTCTTTTATAATCCTTTAAGGATCATCAACAGTGACCTTGTCTTTCTGAATTCCTCAGACAAAATAATTTCCCTTTAAATCTTATTACCTCACCAAAACTGTGAGTTTCTTGCTTCCAGATATCGTATTATTTGGGAGTATCTGAAACATGAGAGAAATTCAATCTCTCTCTAGGCCTCTGAATTGAATCTGTCTTTACCAACAGAAACCTTACTCTTAAATATGTCTATCAATATCTTTCTTAACTCAGTACAATCATTGTATCTATAACATATTTTGTGCATAAATGCCATTAAACCATCTCTCCATGTTCATTGACATTTGCCTAAAGAAGGGAGAAACACTCACAAATCTTTACTATAAAGGTCTGCTTAATTAACTGCCACAATAGTGCAGACCTCACCTTAAAGTTACCAACGTGATTTCCATAGGCAATTACTACCCTTACATAAACATCTTAATTTACCTATAAATAAATATAATACAGTAGAACCTCTGTAACTTGACCACCCAAGGGACTGTAAGAAACTGGTCAACAAGCAGAGATGGTCAACACAATGATCTTCCACTGAGTACAGGTAGTGTCTGCCTGGTCTATGAGAGGTCAACGGAAGGAGATGGTTAACTAGGGAGGTTGTTCTACTGTATTTAAAACAATGACTCTCCTTAGCCCTCTAAAAATTGGGAAAATCTTAGATATAAGTAATATGAGGAAAAAATAAATTAAAAATGAGAAAATATATTGAAAAATATATTTAAAAGTTTACACAGAAACATTTTCAACAATCAAGATCTTATGTTCAAAAAAATAGTGAAGTATCATCTGTTCTACAAAAACTTTTCAGTTTACAAAGAAATTCAAAGTAATCACTTAAAAACTGAAACTATGTCTCCTTCAAGATTTCAATTACCCTCCTGTAAAACAAAGGCATAGATCCAAGTATGTAAATTCAAAACAAGTTCCATGAAGGCAGGAATACAATGTGTAACAGAAATGTTGAGATCACTGCCTTACATTTAACAAGTCTTCTACAGTTTTCTGAATATACAAAAAGTGAGCAGGATGAAGCTCCTCTGATTCTGCCTTCCTGACATTCAATCAAAGTAAAATATTAAAGAATACGATATACGAATACTTTGAAACTACCAGAATAAATGTTCTTTTTAAAGTTAACACCTTTTTGTTCAGCTATTCTATTTAAGAGGGAGACAAACTTTCAAAGTACAAAAATTGGCTATCATACATTCATTTATAATATGAGGCTACCATGTGACCCAATTATTACTACAGAGTATTTATTTGAAAGTGGAGAAATTAAGCATAAGGCAAACTAAGAAACCTGCTAAGCATTACAAAATTGAGACAATAAAGCTCTTACCACATTAAAAATAAATTTTTTCCCAACTTCAAGAAAATTAAAAATTGAAATGCACAGTAATGACAAGTAAACTCCAAAAACTATAACCTTCCCAACTCTTCATAACTTGAACTTACCAAGACACATATTCGTTATATGATTTTAAAGCTCTTTAGGCTAACAAAACCAACCCCAATCTCATTTTATAGATTAATAATCTGGAATCCAGAAAGGTCTACTAATTTGTTCAAGATTATTAGTGGCAGAATTAAGTCTAATGCTCAGTCCTTTCTACTTTTCACCTAATACTTCTTATTACAGCTGCATCTAAATTATTTCTTATTATTTAACACAGAATGTTCAACAGAGGTTAGAAGAAAAAGCTAAATCTGTTGTTACTATACAATAAAAGCTTAGAGACTATCAAGTTTGAATCCTAAATAGGAATCTTATAAAAGGAGAATGAAAGGACATAGCTCCACCCTTACCGTTCTCACAAGTGGTAAAACTGGTCATCACTATTTCTTAATTTAAAACTCTCTTGTAACATTTAAAACACATAAACAATATGACTGTGAATAACCGTACCTCTGCTAAGTAAATGTCAAATTATTTTATAATTTACAGTTAGAGCTGAGTCCATCTCTGGCCCTTATTTCAGTCTCCATTGCAATCCTCAATCTAAACACTGACTAAATGTTTAAATTCCTCAGGGTTCAATGTTGGGCCCTCTTTCCTTTGGTCTTTGTGATTTCACCTACTCTGGGGCTTTAAATACAGGCAAAGTATCCCTGATTCTAAATGCTTGGGATTAGAAGTGCTTTAGATTTTGATTACGTGCACATACACAATGAGATATCTCAGGGATGGCACTCAAGCCGAAATAATTTTGTACAGCATTTTTAATAATTGTGTACATGAAATTAGTGTTTTGGTGTGACCAGTCACATGAGGTCAGCTGTGGAATTTTCCACTTGTGGCATCGTGTTTGAGTGGTGCTCAGAAAGTTTTGGATTTTGGAGCATTGTGAATTTGGGATTTTTGAATTAGAGATGTTCAACCTATATCCCCATATGTTCACAATTTCCAAATTTATATTTCCAGTTTAAAGTTCTCACAGAACTAGACCTGAAGATACAATTTTTGTAGGTTATCTTAAAATTAACCTGTCCAAAATGGAGCTCCTTTTTCTACTCCAAATCTATTTCGGAAAGCAGAATCACGTAGTTGGGTGTCCAAGATCCCAAAACCTTGAAATTATCTTGGATTCTTCCCTCTTTCTTATCCCCTACAATCTACTAGCCAGTAACATTCTTACTACTTCCAAAATAGATCCTGACTCTGAAAACCTTTTTCTATTACCACCACTGTCATTATACTTATATAAATCATCACTAATAGTCACCTGAATTATTTGATTTCTCTTTTCTGGCTCCCTCACTTCAACTCTTGAGCCCTCTGATTTATCCACCACATAGCAGCCAATGTGTTTTTAAAAACCTACACCTCAGCACATTGATGAATGGCTTCTAACATACATACAATTAAGTACAGAGCCTTGGGTTGAGGCTTCAAGGCCTGGACTGATTCAGCTCCTGCTTCTGTCTCCAATCTCATCTTGTCCCATTTCTTTCCTCTATCAACTCTTAACTCCCCCTTCACTCTAAGAATTAGTCTTTTTAATATAGTTGTATTAGAATACTGCTATGCTCATTCATTTGTGTAGGTTTATTGCTGCTTTTGTGCTACAACAGCAGACTTGAGGAGCTGTGACACAGAAATGTAGGGCTCAGAATAATGAAAATATTGACTAGCTCTTTACAGAAGAAGTGTTGTATAGCCATTCTCTCTGCCTGGGATGTTTTTCAATCCACTTCTCTTACGGACACCTTCTCGCTCTTCAAATCCCACTCTAAACATCACCACGTCCTCAAATAACCCTTTCTGGATCTATGTAGTTGTCCTCATTTTTTCTCTATCACTATATTCTGTTTTCTTGATTATATTTCATAACTAAACACTTTTCTACTTGTTTGCTATGTATTCCATGAGTGCAGGAATCGGATGTTTTCTACTTGCCTTTCTACTTATACTCAGCTCAGAGCCTGGCAATAATAAACACTTTTGAATGCTGAATTCTGTGATGAAAAATGTAACAATACCTTTGAGGCTTTCATAAAATGCTATATAATTCAAAAGTCCTTAAATCTGAAAAGTAACAGAACTTTTTCCCTCCAGTATAATCAGAATTTTTAAGTTATTTTCTTCAGAAAAAAAGAAGTTAAGGAAAAAATAGCTGTGAAAGGTGAAATGTTTCCACTTTATACCCTACGTTTCGCTCTGAGATCTTGAGAAACACACTGAACTCCTTTGGGTCTCAGTTTCTTTGAAGGACATTCTTCAAATGAGAAGAATAATATCCTACCGGAAGCATTTTAAGTTGAGAAAGAGCATTTATATTTTCTAAAGCCTACTTCAATTCTGTGAACTTATTTCCAAACCCAACAGTCAGTTAATTTCATCCCAAAGAAGTGTCCTCTGTGAAATCTTCATCTGTTCTCTGGTAGTTTGCATGCTCTGCTTTAACAAAAATGTTTGACTAAGTTTGCTATTCTTACCTCGAAAGCAAGGTACCAACTAACTAGTCCTGAGTCCATGAAAAATTTATAGTTCCTTTGATTTCTTCAATGTGAAAAGATGGGTCCTGGCTCTCTATATACATGGCATTAAAAGCACTTTGCTTTAAAATAAATATTTATACATACACACAGAGAGTTAGGCAGCTAATTGTCAAAAACACAATGAATAAAAAATTGATAGAAAGACCTAATAATAATGCTTTCAGAACCACAAAAAGGGGATATATTCTGTGAGGTTAAAGATAGGTCTTTTGATACCACAGAACCCTGAACCATTTGTCTCACCTTCCAGTCAAAAGACACAATGCAAAGACAGGAAATACTGATTTTCATGCAAAATATACTTTTGTACATTTGATCACTAACATCCCTAAGTCCCATGTGGCAAAGCAAATCGAGACTTCCTACATTAGGAAACAATCATTTTCAGTTACTGCAGGATGGTCCTGCCTATCAGTTAAGTTATCTTCTGGGCCAGGTAAGGTGGCTCACACTTATACAATCCTATAGCACATGGACAGTCTAGGTGCAAGGATCACTTGAAGCTGTAAGTTTGAGACCAGTGTGAGCAACATAAAAAGACCCTATCTCTACAAAAAATGCAAAAATTAGATGGGCATGATGGTGTATGCACTTGTAGTCCCAGCTACTCGAGAGGCTGAGGCAAGAGATCACTTGAGCCCAGGAGTTTCAAGGTTGCTGTGAGCTATCATGATGCCACTATATTCCAGCCCGGGCAATAGAGCGAGACTCTATCTTAAACATAAGAGAAAAAACTTAATTCTACTGAAATAATCTATCAACAGACATGCTGAAATGAGTTAATTCCCTAGTCAAAAACTAAATGGTTCAAAATGAATGTTTGGGAAAGAAAAAATAAGGACATTTTCAGAAGCTGGTGATTATCATAAATGACTACATGTAAGAGAAGTTTAGTAAGAATTCTGCATATACTGTATTTTTTAAATTTATTTAGCATAATCAACATGAATACATGTTTTCTGGAATATGTTATAGGGAAGTGCCTATATTTTGAAATGACATTCGCCGTGGACTTAATGTTTGTGCCCCCTAAATTCATATTCTGAAGCCCTAATCTTTAAAATGATAGTATTTAGAGGTGGAGCCTTTGGGAGGTAATTAGGTAATGAGGGTAGAGCCATTACGAAAAGGAGTGCTGCTGCTTTAAGATGACAGTCATGAGCTTTCTCTCTCTCTGCCACATGAAGATACAGAAAGAAGGTGGCCATTTACAACCAGGAAGAGGGCCCTTACCAGGAACTGAAACTTTGGGCACTATGATTTTTGATTCCCCAGTTTCCAAATTGGTGAGAAATAACTGTTTGTTGTTTAAGCCACCCAGGCTATGGTATTTGTTATAGCACCCCAAACTAAGATAACAGTTAACCTCAGATAGGAGACCACTTCAAGTAACTTACAATATGCTAAAGCTCTGGGGCGTTCTCATGGAGCTACGGCTCACATGACTTCAATCTACTTGACCATGTTTCAGAGTCCAAAAACCAGTCACCGAAAACACCGACTTGACACTCGGGCCTTTCCTCCTCTTCTCGCATTTTGGATAAGCCAATTCTCAACCATAAAACATGGCTACAGATGTTTTTCCCCCCACATCTGTGCCGAAGCTGCCAAGTACTGCCTTAAAAAACCCCACAAATCCCACATTCAAAGCCAACTCCAGCTAAGCTTTTTTCTCATTTGGCAATTCCTTGGTGTATTCCCCACAAAGGGCCACCACTTCAAGTCTCTTCATCTCATTTCCAGAAGATGATTCAATTCCTAGATTCTGAACAGCTTTAGAAATAGTCTCAGAGATATTACTTTCAATTCCTTTCTTATATTTTAGAGTAAGTAAAATGTAAGGACTCCTGGAATTTAAAGGATAGCTTCACAGGCAGTGAGCCAATTAAACTTTAAGCCCCACGCCCATCCTTAATTTCAGCATTATTTGATGCATCCATATCAATTCATTCTGCCTACAGAACAAAGTCAAGAGCACAGCCTGAAGCCACACTGCCTGGAAGCAGTTCCAGACAAGCTGCATAGCAGCTACCTGCTTCTGGATAAAGTAAAATTCTCTTTGCCTCAGTTTCTTCATTTGTAAAACAGAGGTTAACAGGAGTACCTGACATACTAGGTGATCATTATTTAAGTGAAAACATGTAAAATCACTAGCCCGTAGTAAATGCTAAACAATAATTAGTTGTGGTCATTATCATTCTCTAGAGAACCTCTGGAGAACATGCCACTCTTCTAAATTTACTTCTTCTCCATTTCTCTTAATCCCATATTCTTTCCATACCCAAGAACTCAGCTGTTCTGATCTTCTCCCATTCTGTAGCACTAAATGAAGTCTTACACTTTTCTTCTTTTTTTGATGCCAAACTTTTTTTTTTTTGAGACGAGTGTCTCACTATGTTGCCCTCAGCAGAGTTGCCCTCACAGCAACCGTAAGCAATTCTCTTGCCTCAGCCTCCAAGTAGCTGAGATTATAGGTGCCTGCCACAACTCCTGGCTATTTTTTGGTTGCAGTTGTCACTGTTGTTTAGCTGGCCCAGGCTGGGCTGGAACCCGCCCGCCACAGTGTATGTGGCCGGCACCCTACTCACTGAGCTACAGGTGACAAGTCAATGCCAAACTTCCTAAATCAGTCTTTTTTCAGTTTGCTCCTAAGATTCATCCCTTGACTCTCGCTCTTTCCTCTCTGACTCCAACACTTACTCCTCAGTATTTCTACTTGAGCATCTTCCTAGGATCTCCCAATCTTCCTCACGTGTGAAGTGATTCCTATAGTACCTTCCAACTACGAAATCTCTCAGTACAATCTAAACCAAACTGGTATCTTCAAGGTCGAAATCAGTTTTCCACTACAACTTCACAATATCGCTAGTGGTGGCATAATTCTCCTTTCTAGTAACCAAATTCTGTCTAGTTTTACTTCAGGATTTCTGATGTCATCAATTCATTTCTAGACTCACTATACCCAGATTTTTCCAAGTTTTCTCCTGATTCTAATAAACATCCTCTCAATTGTACATTTCTGTCATTCTCATAATGTTCTATTACATGATCACCCATTTAAAAATCACGTCTTCAACTACTGCCACATTATCACCCACTTTAAAACCTCCAATAGTTCTCCACTGTTTAGTATAAATTCCTTAGCTTGGCATTCAAATTTTTTACAATCTGTTCCTAAACCATCTTTGCAACACTCTAATCCACTAATCCCCATAATTATTATACACCTCAATCAAACACTATGTACTATCTAAATGTAACCAGTTCAACTCTGTATGATCACACAACATCTGCCATCCTGAAACCCCTTCCACATTATTCACAAAGATCAAAGATTTTTTAAGGTTCAGTTCAGTTTCATTCTTTCCCATGAAATCTTAACAGCCCAGAGTAATCTCTCCTTTATTTGAATTATTAAGCCATTTATTGCCTATACAACTCATTTGCCACTTAATTACAGAATGTTCCACACTGTTACAATAATGTGTGAATCATCTCTCTTATCAGAGTAAAAAGCCCAGAAAGGGATAGCATCATATCTTTTTGCATCCACTATATATTCAGGAAAAGCTGTGCACAGTAGAAACTTTAAAAAACTATTGATTGTGTGAAGAACACAATCACCTTGTTTCATGAGATACTAACTACCTGGCTCATGTAATCCCCTGTAAGAGAAATGAATTATTGGAAAAGTAGAAATTAAAAGTTACTATTTTGTAACCACCACAGTAATAATGATTCATGCAAGAATCATCAACAGATGCTAAAACCATCACATGAAAGTTTCGGGGGGAACAGGATATTTATACAGTCTCAAAATATATCTGAACAGATTACTTATGAATTACAAAGGGAAAAAAGGTACCTTCACAGTGGAGAAATCTGGCGGACACCAAGTGATCAAAGTTAACATCACCAATAATGGGATAAACTGACATCAAGTGCCTCCTGATGTGATGCACTGAGGACACAACATCACTTACGTATTATTCCTGCCAAAAATGCATAACCTGAAACTAGTCATGAGGAAACAATCAGACAAACCAAAAACTGAGGGATAATCTACAAAACAACTGACCTACACTCCTCGACATGTCAATGTGGTGGAAGACAAAGAAAAAGCTAAGGAACAACTGGGTATGCAATCCTGGATTGGATCCTGGATCAGAAAACAAATTGCTCTAAAGAATATCACTGCTACACAGATAACTGGGAAAATTAGAATATGAACTGTATTAGGTAACAGTGTTACATTAATATTAAACTGCCTGATTTTGATCATTGTTCTTTGGTTAGGTAAGAGAATTTACTTATTAAAAGAAATGTTACAAAATACTTTATAGTATATGAAACTGAAAACTTATTCTCTAATTTTTCAGTAATAATAACACTGGTAATAGTAATAATAACAAGTATCAACAAAAAGAGTAGCAAAAATGTAGCAAATGTTAACTGTGAATCTAAATGAAGGGTTCACAAGAATTAATTCACTGTACCTATACAGGGAGCTTTTCTTTCTTTCTTTCTTTCTTTTTGAGACAGAGTTTCACTTTGTTACCCTTGGTAGAGTGCCCTAGCATCACAGCTCACAGCAACCTCAAACTCTTGGGCAAGTGATTCTCTTGCCTCAGCCTCCCGAATAGCTGGGACTACAGGCGCCCGCCACAACGCCTGGCTAATTTTTGTTGTTGTTGTTGCAGTTGTCATTGTTTTTTTAGCTGGCCCAGGCTGGGTTTGAACCCGCCAGCCTCATGTATTGGCTGGCACCCTAGCCACTGAGCTATGGGTGCCACCAGTATACAGGGAACTTTTCTGTTTTTTAAATTAAATATGAAAAATGAATACCCCAATACCACACAAAAACTGGTTTATATGAATCTGTGGTATTTTACATTTTATTTGAAAAATTTAAGCAAGACATTGTAGCAAAATTACTTTATAAACAAAATTACATTTTATGTGCAGTGTAACAGTTTGCTCTACAAATACACTTGTTCTAAAAAAATACATCCTTCTGAAATCAAAACAATTTGTCTTTTAAAAAAATTCACATTTATCATAGAATTCAGTTAAAATAAATATGGTCAACTTCAATTAGTGAATGTCTCAGAATATTTTTTAAACAATGTAGTTTTATTGTTTTCAAGTACACAGAGAAAAGTAATGACAGCCAAAATGGGCTGATTGACTAAAGCATTTTAAGGAAAAAGTAATTATCTATAATTAACATATTAATAAACAAGCATGTGTAAATTACTGAATTTTACTTCACTATGATTATAGTATAGGATGAATTTATTACAGATCACAAACTTCATCTTCCCTCAATTATCAAAAAATATGATTTAGCTAATTATAAGTTTTGAGTGAAGATTTACAATTTAACGTGAGTTAATAATTTCTATACACTTCCTACAGCCTTTAAAAGAATATTTCTGGTCAAAGCACAATACGGTATAAAAGATTTTCTACATTCAATATAATATAAGCAAGCAACAGTCCTTTAAAGTTGGATACCTTATTTATGAGATGTTCGGTAACAACTTCTCTTAGTCCAGTGTAGAGCTTTTCTCCATGTTTATGCAAAACCATTGTATATGCATTTCTATAGAGCTCCTCAAAACTAAGACCACTGTTATTCTTACGCTGGATTTCTTGAATTGCATTTTTCAGAAGGTCCCAAATGCTGTTAACGTATTTTTCATCCATGGTCATCTGTAATATCCAAGAGAGAAGAGACAAAAAAAAAAAAAAAAAAGAACCAATGGTTGAAAATGTTTCTGTATTTGTCCATATAGTAAATATTTTATTATATGGCAATAATTGCATATCTGCATGACTTATAAAGATGTTAACAGCAGAAATAAACAGCCATCTTTTAAAATAGTTTCTTGATCTAAAAGAAGCAATTTTTTGTAATCCTTTAAGATTTCCCTCCATTATCTAAAGCAGAACCTTCCACTTTAAATAAAATCATGATTTATACCAAGTCTCCCCTGCCTTTCAACCATATCCACTAACCTATCTACTGTAATTTATCTGCTAGTTCTTACGCTCAAAATGCCAAGTTCTTACACTCTAAGTATAGCAAAGGAGCCAGAAACATAGGCATCATTTAGGAACTTGTAGAATTCCAGGCCCCATTGCCAACCTACAGAAATATAAAATCTTGAATTTTATTAAGAACCCCAGGTGATATATACACAGTATATACAGAATGAAGTCTGACAAGTAATTCTCTCATTACATCAAAAATCACCTATGCAAAGACCTCCCTTTCACAATCATCCATCTCAGCATCACCAAAGTTTTTCCTCTTATATCCCTCATGTATTCAAAACTGTCAGTTTCCCATCTACCAAACAAATCCTCACAACCCCACATACTCCTCCAGCACCCCCTAATCCCTCTTTCTATTTACAGGAGAAGGGCAGGCAGGAAGATGGGGAAGATTTCTATATTCTGTCTCTAGTCCCACATTTCCATTATATCTTGAATCTATCCCTATTAGGCTTTCACTGTTACCATTTCACTGAAAGTACTCTTAAGATCACCAGTAACTTCTATATTGCTAATATCTAACGGTCAGAGCCTCAGTTTCCATTTTACTTGACCTATCCAGCAGCTTTTTAAAGAGCTTATCACTCCTACGCTTTAAAAGAGAATCTTCCCTTACCTTTCAAGCACTACAACTTTTCTAATTTTTTATTTTTACAATCTTCTGTTTTTCTTCGTATTTCACTGGCTCCCCCAAATGCCCTAAAATTTAACTACTGACAGACTTCTGTTGACAAGAAGCCTCACAGCTAACAGTCAATGAGCACATTCTGTATATTCATGCATTACATTTATTTACAATAAAGCTAGAAAAAAAATGCTATTAAGAATATCATAAGGAACATATATTTTAAGTGGAAGTGGATCTCTAAAAGTTTACATTCCCATAGCTTTCATGTTGAATAGGTGGAGGAGGAGGAAAAAGAGAAGTTGGTTTTGTGTCTAGGTGTGGCAGAAGTGGCAGAAGTGGAGGGGAGACAGGAGAAACAGCCAGACTCAGTTTAACTTTACAGAAATACATCATAACTTGTCTTTTTTGTGTTTTCATTTTTCTAAAAATGCTTTTATATAGTACCCATCTCCCTTTCACCATTTGCTTTAAATTTAGTCCAGTATCATAGAAGGGTCCATCTCATAAAAGAAGTCAACAGCAATCTTGAATCGTCAAAATTTTTCTGCCAGATTGTCTTATACCAATTTCTTTTCTGGCTCTGCTTCTTCTGCGCCTTTTCCCTCGTCACCTGATACTGTTCTGAAGCACATAACTCCACCAAGTTGTCTTCTGTCACTCCTCTGGTGTGGTGTATATTAGCTCCTGAATTTCTTCAAGATCTGTATTTCAAAATCCTTCACCCTTCACTTTTTTGCTATAACCACAGTCTTTTTCAGGATTTCTTTCACTGGCTGTCATAAATCCTGTGAAGTCACATAAAGCTTTTGGTCACCGTATTCTCCATGAGGAATTTATTATTTTGGGCCTGATGGCTTTCACGGCCTTTTCTGTAACAATGATGGCATCTTCAGTGGTTTAATCGTTCCAGATTTTAATGACGCTAAATCAGGGTTCTCCTCCTTAGGGCTGACACACTGACAATCCTTTCCATAAACTACTGTAATAAGCATGAAAGATCCTTATGATCCCCTTATCTAGAGGCTGAATTAGAATTTTGTTTTTAAGGCCAAAATGACCATTTCAACACCTTCACTGTTGAATGTACAGATTTCTAGATGGCTAAGGGAACTGTTCAATATCAAAAAACTTCAAAAGGCAGTCATTTAGTGACAAAATACTTCCTAACTTCGGGGACAAAGAATTGATGGAATGAACACAGAAAATTGTACAGGTCCATGACTTCTTGCTGTGAAACCAAAGGAGGGACACCTAGTGTTTACCTTTTCGTTTCGAAGCTTGGAGTTAGCAGCCTTATAGATAAGGTCGATCCTGATAATAATCCCAACTGCATTTGCCCTCAACATTCAAGTTAACCTAGCACTTTTTTCTTGAAATCCTGTACTTGCTTCTCTTCAGGACATTTTTGTCTGCATTAAAAACTTGTTCAGGCACAGATCCCTTTTACTCAATGATTTTCCTAACAGTGTCTGAAAACTTGGTTTCAGTGTCTGTTGCTTCTTGGTTGACAAAAGCTGCTTTTCCTGTTATCTTGAAATTTTTAAAGCCAAACCTCTTTCTAAAATTATCAAACCATCCTTTGCTGGCCTCATACGCTCCAGCTTCACAGTCTTCACTTTCCTCTTACCGTCAGTTGTCATATGATGACTGCTTTTTCTCAAAACACATTAGAATCTACGGCCAAGCCTTTTTTAAAGCAATCCTGCTACCCACATAAAAGCTGCATTTTCAATTTGAGATAAAAAGATATTTCACAAAAAGTGTAAGATTTTCATGCCCACTGGTATAGCTGCAGTGATAGGTTCACAAATTATTTTTTTTTACACTGATTTTTAAGTTGGATTCAATTATCTTGAAAAGGTGGGCAACAACAGCCACAGACTTCAATCTACAGTACATATCAATTCAACTTTTATTATTTTCTCACGACTTTGTTGTTTCTTGCGAGCACTTCCAGCATTACCAGCACTCTGAGTGAGTCCCATGGTGTTAAAGGTTTACAGTATTATACTAAAAATGAATTTTAAAAAATACTTAAAAATTTCAAAGATTACCTTTTTACTGCAATGTACAATTTACTGCAAAGACAAACTCACATGGAGGTGATCAATGTCACACAGCTTTTTAAGCAGATTCAGTACTGGAGCTCACCACAACAGCAACAAGAGGTGGCTATAGAGTTATTACAGGAGTACAGTACTGCATGTCTACATTTGTTCTCATTCCCTTCCACTGCAAATGATGCCACCTATGGTCTGGTAAGTATGCACATAAGTTTTGATATTTTAAAATAGATGTGTGTATCTACACATATTTTATGTATTTATAACACAACTTTTTCTTAGTTTTTTTGATATACCTAGGCTGCACAGGTTGCCTATTTTTTTTAGTTGTTGCAAATCTCTGAAAACTTTTCTCATGTATTTATTGAAATAAACCCTTGCATAGGTGGACCTGCAGAGTTTAAAATCATGCTTTTCGATGATTAACTGTAGTATACTGTCTTAAAACTTCCATCTTCATTGCAATAGCCTTGCAATCACCATGAACTCCAAACTCCCATGGAATCTACCTCCCTCAAAATCACATTAAAACAAACAAATGCATGCCATATCCCTGTTCATAGTAGCATAGTTAGGTATTTCTTCTCTGTTTTACATTTATTCCCTAACAACATTAAACCACAGGGAATTCTCAATCAGTACACCATTTGTATTTCTATCACTGTCACAGCTTCTCCCTGCTCATCGTCCCCTTTCTCCCCAGTGTCTTCACGTCCCTCTTCTGCCTCTTCATCTACATACACTCTAAACACAGCTCAAGTGTCCATCTTCCAGGAATCATCCTGGACCTCTTCAAGCAAAGTTAATGACTCCATCTCAGCTCTTCCATCATAGGTCATAAGTACCACGACACTCCCACACTGCTTCAGAATTACCTATTTGTGCATATTTTTGTTTCACTAGACCATGAGATTCCTAAGGAACTGATCATTTTTTCTATGCCACTTAGAAGGCTGTAAACAAATGTTTGCTGAATGTGTATTATTTTGCCCATGTTATACCAAGACTATTTTAAATATGAACATTTAAAAGAATAGTATAATATGAAAAAATAACTAAACATGCTTATCTACAGCAATTTAATTTTTAGATAAATGTCTTTTTCTAAAAGACATTTTTTCTAAAAGAAATAAAGTACAATGAAGTGCAGGCAATACACTCTCAAATTTCACATATCAAGTATTATTTTCAGATTTTCCCATTCACTTAACCAAATGCCTAGAAGGCTGCTTAATCATTTGTTTTATTAATAAATGTTAAGTGGGAAGAAAATAGTGAACAGAATAAGCCCTTCAGGAAAGGATCAGCAAGCTACACTCAAATGAAACAGACTTCAAGTACAGATTACTATACGCAAACGATTCAGTCTTAGCATCAAATGAACAAGTCAACAACACTCCAAAATAATTATACTACTGATGAACTTTAATCTTTCACACATCCTTGATATAGAAAGAATTATTAACTGCCACTGAAATTTTTCTTTAAAGGACTATATTCAACTCTCATCAACATGTTAACCATAAAATCATCTGTCTATATGCAGGGAGCAATAAAATTTAAAGTATATTTTTAAATTTATGTGTATTTTTAAAAAGAGTACTAATATTCTTTTAAAGTAACAGTTTACATTATTTAAGAAGAATTTTAATTCCACTGATAAAAGTTACGTACTTTGGGCTACCAAAAAATGAAAACGCAAGAAGGGATTCAGCAACCAATGCCTCAGCAAAACAATGAAAGCAAAATACACAAACACATATATACACAAATATGTTTTATGTTTGCTATCTAATTATTCTAAGAGGCATACAGTATATTTTCCCAAGAAGCTCAAATTGCAAAGTGATGAACAAGAAAATTTCAATTACATCAGCAGGAAAAGAAACAAAAGCTCTTCTTTTTTTAAAGGAAAAGATATAATTTGGTATTATCTTAACTGCTTATAGTTCAATAAGACTTTGAAAAACAAATCAGATTTTAATTTTTAAAAGTAATCTTTGCCCTTACCTCTACCCAATCCAGGATTTAAATTTATTAGTATAGTATAAAAAGATAAAAATAATTATGTAATAGTCTTTGTTTTCTTAAACATCTGATTGTTCCTCTACATTACTTTAAGTGATATAAAAACACAACTTTCAAAATGCCTGAATTTAAAAGCATGTCGGTCTATTGTATACTTACACATCTTGATGCTTCAGTAGTAAATTAAGAGTCAGAGAAAACTACATCATGAGAAAAATTAAAACTAAAAGGAAGAGAACTAAATTCTTGATATCCACGACATACAAAGGACAAGAAGTCTTTAGTTGCCTGTAAATAATTTTTTACAAGAAAAAAATTTAGAGCAGGGTGTGTGGGGGGGAAAGAGTGAGAATTTGACATTCCATGCAATTCAGAATGACACAGACAGAAAAAATAAACAAAGAAAAATGCTTGATCTTAATTTTGAGCTTCAGCTCCAAAAAAGTTGCTTTGGCACAAATATCTGAGGAATGGCAGCATTTTAATCAGATGCAACCAAAGTATTAAACAATATTAACTACGTAAGGAAGCTCCTTCCCAGACTATAAGCACCTTAGAGTAGATATGATCTCTCTTCTTTTACATTTTTTATCTCTTATAATTCATGGTGCAGTGCCTAGATGATATTTTAAAAATATCATCTAAATACAGTTACAGCGTCTTATTAGATGACTACATAATGACGTAAGACATTTGCAAGAATCCCATATCTCTAAGTTATTCCTTAAGCAATGTCTCCCTACAAAGATACAGCCAAAGACCCAATCTCTGAGGAAAATAGCCCCATGGACACAAATAAAGACTTTGACCAAAGTAAATAAATAAACACATAAATGAATAAATAATAAAAATAAACAGACTTTGGACAAGTTACTTTATTTTCCAAACCTCACTTCCTGTAGTTGCTCCTGGCCAGAGAAAGGGGACATGGTGTACTGTATGATAATTAAGAAAGTCTGTCAACACAGCACTTGCTCATAAATATTAGTTTGTTTCTTCCTTTTTTACACAGAAGAGAGACATATAGCCTTGTTTATTAATGACTTTAAAACTAAAACGTAAAGACTACTGATGCCTGATTAACTGGTCTCTCTGATTACAGCAGAGACCTGACAGAAGCAAAGCATGCTACCAAAGTAATAGCTGTTGTCAAGGAAAAAGAGAAAAAGATTATCAATAAGAAAAGCACAACAGCCTAGGACAAGTCCATGAAATCACAAACTAACCTGACCTATATTCAACTGGCTTCCAATATCATTAAATTATAAAAGGAGTAAAATTCATAAGAAAATTAAATAACCAGTAGAAGGTTCAATTATCATCTGCATTTCAGTCCTCAACATGAGTAAGCTGTCCAAAAATCATTTGAAAATCTGTTTGGAAGATGTGAAATAATTTTTTTCCAAAGACACAAGAAGGTTAAGCTTCCAGATTAGCGTACTGCAGGCCACTGAAGTCAGAAAGCAATTAAGAGCAACAACTCTGTTTCAACTATAATCCTGTGAATAACTTTTGCATATATGAAAAAATATGCTTAACATTTCATAATCTGATGCCGACCACAACAAATAAAACACAATCATATAAGAATTCTCACTGAGGCAAAAAGTTCGTCACTGTCCTACCACTGGTGCTTTTTCACCCATGGAAAAAAGAAGAGATGCTGCAGGGCTCCCTGCAACACATTTTATCCAGAGAATATAATATTCAACTCTCCTGGAACCCTTCAAACACTATACTTACAAACTATCTCCAAGAAAATATTGTAATATCGAAATTACTGTAAGACCAATATTTAAAATAATAAAATTTGCTCTATTTCCCAATACGCTATTAAATCCAAACACTATTTTTTTTTATTTCAGATTAACATAAGGGCACATATGATTAGGTTAAGTTTGCGTTTGTTGGGAAAAGTCAGAGTTGTATTTGAGTCCTTCACCCAGGAGGGTACCATATACCCCTACAGCGTATCCATTAGGTGGGAGCTTACTGAGCCCTTTCTGTCCCTTCACCCCTCCCCCCTTCTTGAATTTAATTGTTTTTCCTCAGGTGTGGGCCTCTAGTTGTTCATCTACTAGTTCAAATTACTTTGAGTACATGGGATGCTTATTTTTCCATCCTAGAGATACTTTACTAAGGAAAATGTTCCTCAACTCCATCCAGGTAAATACAAATGATGTAAAGTCTCCATCTTTTTTATGACTGAATAGTATTCCAAGGCATACACACACCAGAATTTATTAATCCATTCATAGGTTGATGGGCATCTTTGTGATTGAAAATTGAGTTGCTATACCATTCTTTCTGTTTATTTTTTTAACCAGATGTTCAGTATCATTATGTAGTCAGTATTATAGTTAGCAGAACACAAGTCAAGTATGGCCAAGATACAAAGATGAATTAAGAAATGCCTCTGATCCATCCTTCAATCATTTCAGAGAAATTATCAAAAGGAATAACAATATACACATGACTAACACAACTGTTCATCTTTTTGTGATGAGGGTAAGTAAAGTAGGGATCAGTTTATGGAAGTAGCTGTACAGCTTTGGAACTCTGCCTTTCTAGCTTTTCTAAAACTATGATAATGTATAAAAATTCTGTAAAATATAAAACAATAACAAATTGTTTACACCCAAATGTTACACACAACCCAGAGAGAAAAAAAAAACATGATTTAAAAATATATAAACTGCCAGTTAGCTTTTGTCTCTGAATGAACCTAACTTTAATCAAATACAATAGATAGCCAAAGGTTTATCAAATAAAACTATTATAAAAATGTATTACCAAGTCTACTGAAAACCAAGTCTTCTATCTCTCTCTCTCTCTCTCATGCAAGAACATAGCGGATTTCCTCACGGGTTCCTATTAGGAATTAACCATCGTCACTGAAACGTACCTTTCATATTCTAAAGAAAAATCTAAGGCTGAAAGATGACTGATTTTTGAAACATCACACAAAATGTTTTCAGACAAAGGCCACAGAAGATGGCATTCAGTTCTCAGATTTCTGCATAAACACTGTTTTCTACTGAAATGTCTGGAGCCTGAATAAGCCTAAGGTTAAACCTCAAATTAAAACCTCTTCACTTTACAAAAGTGGAAACTGATGCTAAGTGGCTTATCCATGATCACACAGCTGCCTCGTTAGAACAATGAAGAGAGTGGCTCAGCACCTATACCACGGTGGTTACAGAGTGCCGGCCACATACACTGAACATAGCAGCTCAAGCCTGGCCCAGGCCAGATGAACAACAATGACAACTACCAACAAGGAAACAGCCAGGCGTTATAACAGGTGCTTGTAGTCCCAACTACTTGGGAAGCTAAGGCAAGAGAATCACTTAAGCCCAAGAGTTTGAGGTTGCTGTGAGCTGTGATGCCACAGCACTCTACCGAGGGCAACATAATGAAACTGTCTTCAAAAAAAAAAAAAATACAAAAACAAAACAATGAAGAGAGGTCCAAGGGTCCTAAGGGTCTTTCCATTGTACTGTGTCAACTCAAATCATCCTGGTGCTCAATACTGAGAAGTCACTTTATAATTAAATAGGCCAAGTTAATACAGTTACTATGGCTATTTTCTTCTTCTAAGATTGGTAGGACAGAAAAGAGCTTTTAATTGGAAATCAGGCTTCCGGTCATGGTTCTTCCATAAATTCAAGTCAGGAGCATACGCCTTGACTAAACTATCCCGTGTCCTTATCTGGTAAACGAGAACTGATTTTCTCAAAAGTTGCTGCTATGGTTTGAATGTTTGTGACTCCTCCAAAATTCACCTTGAAATTTAACTGCTAATTTAGTAGTAGTAAGAAGTGGGGCCTTCAGGAAGCAATTAAGTTACAAGATGGAGGCCTCCTGAGTAATTACGTGGCCTTATAAAAGAGCTTGACAGGGAGAGTTCATTCTGTTTTGCCCTTCAGCCTTATGCCATGCAGCATCAAGACATTCAGTTCGAAGAGGAGAGCAGCCCTCACCAGGCTAGTGAATCCACTGGTACCCTACCTGATCTTGGACTTCTCAGTCTCCATCAAGTGTGGAAAAACAAATGTCTGTTCTTTACAAATTACCCAGTCTGTGGTATTCTGTCATAATAGCACAAGAGGCCAACACAGTCCGTTTTCTAGCTTTTAAAAATTAAAATATTAATACAAATAGGAACAAATAAATTACCTGTTTACTGGGCTAGTGCAGCATTCATGAAAAGATACCTTTCTTCTACGTCTCATGTGCATGTACCATGAGAAGTAAAGTATTACTAATTTAAAGTATCTAACCTTTGTGCTTCAAATTTGTTTTACTGTTTAATCTAATACTTTAGTACATCCTCAAAGACAAAAAATTTTAAAAAATATTTAAAACAATTTTAACTTCAAGGAATCACTTTTTTCTGTATCTTGTAGTATATCTTAAATATACACTTAAGATAAATTTCTTTAACTAAAAAAATATATTTTCAATGTATGCTGTCAGCCTTATAATTTAAAATACCGTATATACTCCAGCATAAGTCGAGTTTTTCGGCACAAAATTTGTGCTGAGTTCGGGTTTTCGGCACAAATTTTGTGCCGAAAAAACTCGGCTTATACTCGAGTATATACGGTAGTAGAGAAAGTGTTAGCTCATAAATGTCAGTGTAAATTAATATGTCTTTATGATAGTTAATATACACTGGAGTCCCCTTAAGCAATTTATAAATTCAAATGTTACTGGAATAATACACATTTTTATTAATTTAAAGTTTTTGTAACTTTTTTTTTTTTTTTAGAGACAGTCTCACTTTATTGCCCTCGGTAGATTGCCATAGCATCACAGCTCACAGCAACCTCCAACTCCTGGGCTTAGGCGATTCTCTTGCCTCAGCCTCCCGAGTAGGTGGGACTACAGGCACCCGCCACATGCCCAGCTATTTTTTGTTGCAGTTTGGCCAAGGCCGGGTTCCAACCTGCCACCCTGGGTATATGGGGCCGGCGCCCTATCCACTGAGCCACAGACGTCACCCAGTTTTTATAACTTTTACTCTCTCATAAGTGGTCCATTTATCGTGAAGCTAGTGAAGCATAAACTTGCAAATGCTCCTTTCAAGGCCTGGAAACTAATGTTCTCTTGTGTAAAGAGAATACTGCATTGTATAAGCTTCAGAGCCACTAATCTGCCCCTGGCTAATAATTTAAATGGCCAACTTGAGATTCTATTTTCAAGTATGTTCTTATTAAATATTTCAGAATCTAGAAAATTCTTAATATAATTAAGCGGTGTGGTATGATGCAAAGAACACCAACTTTTGAGTCAGGCATACCCTAAGATTTGAATTCCAGCTTTGCCCTTCCCTACACATATGTATAGCAGGACATATATTTTATAATCTCTCGCTAAGCCCCAGATAGATTTAAAACAGGAGTAACAAAATCTAAAGTTAAAATTCTTTTGAGAATTTCTGGTAATTAGTTCTAAGTACCTAAAACAGAGCCTAATACAAGGCAGAACACAACAAATTGTTACTAATCTTACAAAGCAATTTCTCTTTATTGGAAATAGAAAGGAACTGGAGACGAAAAGGAAAAGGGAATTTTTCATCATTACTTTGGAGAGGATAGGGCAAATAGAAGCCTCTAAGTGTTGCTCAGTTAAGAGCTGTTTTAGATTAAAATGACTTATAAGCAGTGTATTAAAGAACTCCTCTTAGCAGTGAAGGCTTGCTTTTACAGAAAAGTACATCTAACGAATCTTGTATTGAAGTAGGTAAAAATCCCCCTCTGATGTCTTTATATTCAGTTGCTCAGCAGTAGCATTTCTCATTTAAAGAGCAAAATCTAGGCCCATTCCTTTTCAATGATAGCCAAGTAATACATAAATGTAGAAGTTTTATGAATTATATTTTCAAATTTAAAACCAGTAACAAAAAGCTCTAGATTAGGAGTTATGTCAATTTTAGGATCAGTTCTAATTTCTATTAACTGTTATGAAGTTGGGCAAAAAGCATTCTCATTAAAAGAAAAAAAAAATTGCATTAATGACTAGTGATTTTAAAACAATGCCTACCCGAACTTTTTATTATTAAAATGAAATCTTTTACAAAACTCTACTATATACAAATGACAACAGAGGAGCTACTCTAATAACCAGAGATTTTCAAGAGTATCTACATTACTCTTCCTAGGCCTCCTGGGTCCTGAACACTCTCCTCCAAGTTCTCTGTGAAAAAAACTGTCCTACATCAAACATAGTATTCCTATTCTCCCAGGAGTCTTTGCCATGAAGGAAGCTGTATGGTAGCTACCATGACTGAAGAGAGGATAATGAAAACTGTATCTCCCTTCTCAAAGACCAGAGGGAAGAAAATGAGAATGAGTAAAGATACAGACAGAATATAACTGAAAAAGAACACTGAAGGAACTTTCCACCTAAGAACATTAGCTTTCACAGTGAAGCAGTAGTTAGGTTTCTTGAAGAGAATTCTCAATAAAGAGTGTAAGGACAATGTGTAAAGTCTAGAATACATCAGAAACGGGGAGAGGACATTTACCAGGAACATACAAAGAAACTGCCCAGAGGCACTGACAATCCAGCTAAATTAGAAACTACAGTCTTGCCATTTTCTCAGGGAGTACCTTGAATATACCAGCAGTGAAGGCAGACTGACCCCAGATGCTTTTTGCTGATATTTCTGGCCTTATTCTGGGGATAGTTAGTAGGAAAGAAGGGCCACAGAAAGTATAGGTTGAAATGATGGCACCATGGCTTGGAAGACTGAAAGGGCCTTCTTGAGATCCAAGGACACTTTAAAGTGAAAAGGAAACAAGAAATAAGTAGAATAGAATAATTAAATTATAATAGTTTACATTTATTTATAACACTTATTATGTACCAGGCACAATTCTAAGGCACTTCACATGTATTTATCTTTAAAACAATCTTATGAGGTAAGTACTATCACATCCTCCTTTTTACAAGAGGAACAGGAAGGAGGAAGTGATTTGCTCTAAGTCCTACATCTAATAAATGGAGGATAAACTGCAATACTGGAATTTTAAGACTATTCTAAAGTAGGGGGATGACAAACACCAAGACAGCATGAAAATCACTAGAAAAAAGAGGCTAGGTCTGTATGAACAACACTGTAGAGCCAACCCCTTACAAAAGGTAGGAATACACAGCAAGTAAATTTTAAATTAATGACTTCTCATATGCTATGGATAAAATTAAGATTTGGACTAAAACTAGAGATAACATCTATAAAGAAAGTACTAAAATCATCAATGACAGAGAACTTAAGTACAAAGTTAGTAAGTAGATGGTCACAGAGAGGAGAGCAGGAGAATAGTTCTTAAGAGCTTAAACCAGAAAAAAAAAAAAAAAAAAGAGGATAATGGATGTGGCAATAAATGGCATTTGGTCCCAATAATGCAAAAACTATATATAAACAAAACATACACTTCGATTCAGTAAGAGCCTGTATCCTCAGAGCAAAGGCAGGTTTCAGATAGAAAACAGAGAATTCTAAGAACATGCTGAGGCTACAGAGGAGTTAATCTGCAAGAGAAGTAGGGGTTGAGAGTGTACAGTGTAAGAGGCTGAGGAGGAAGGGAGGAGGCAGAAAGAGATGTCATGATGGGAGGAAGCAAAATGTAGAACACTGCTAACACCAGACCAAAGATTAAGTCTTCTGATGTGCAATCCAGGCCTCATACTACCTTTACATTCAAGTCGTTTTCGTTCCAGAAGACTAGGCTCATTTACCTGCCACAAAAGCTGTCACAAGATCATTAATGACCTACTGTTACATCTTAACACTTCACCTATAGCTGGATAAAGAGTTCAAACATCACAGGGCACCGTTTGCATTAACTTACTATTTAATCAATTACTGTGGCTTGGTTTAGAGGACTAGTTTCTCATTTAACCAACCTTTCATTAACCACCCACGCCATGCTAAGTGCTTTGTGACTCAAAAATGTATATGGTTTAAGTTTGGGACAGGGACCACAACCTAGCTCAGGAGTGAAAGAACAACCAAAGGCCAGTGGGTAGGAGATGGGGGTGGGAAGGAAGAAAATAAAAAAAGAATCACGTTTTTAGGTAACGTTTAAAGTACATATTGGAATGTACAAACGAGAAAATGAGTTGTTTACTACTTTAATAAAGTTACCTGGAGAGGTTACACATTTATTCCAATGATTATGCAAGAATACTGGAACTTCTGTTTTGAAACCATGTCCCCAAGAGTAAGTGGCATTCTTTTAAAGTATCCCAGGGGGAACAAACCTACATCCTTTGAGAATGCTTTCTTAGTGTTGTTCACAAATTGGCTCTTTGGCTGTGCAGGCTTTTTTTGTTTGTTTGCAGGGTTTTTTTTTTTTTTTGCTGGGGGGGGGGGCAGGTTTAAACCCGCCACCTCTGGTATATGGGGCTGGTGCCCTACTCCTTTCAGCCACAGGCGCCATCCTGTATAGGCTTTTCAAGTTCTAGAAACTGTACCCAAAAAAGGGTAGCATCACTAAAATAAGTATATGAATGCATAGCACTCCAATGTGCAAAACCAACATTCAATTTTAACACTTAAATTGCATATAAAGAGACTAAATGTTAATATAATAGCTAACTCTGCTAGGTTTTATTCTAAAGTTTTATTTTCTATTCCACACAACCACCCCAAAATGTCTTAGTGTTCTCATTTTATAGAAGAGAAAACTGAGGCTAGAACAGGTTAAGTAACTTGTTAAAAATAACACAGCTAGAAAGAGGTGGAGCTGGAATCAGACATGGTGCTGGACACCTGTAGTCCCAACTACTTGGGAGGGTGAAACATGAGGATCACTTGGGCCAAGATTGAGACCATTCTGGGCAACATATCAAGATTCTGTCTCTTAAAAAAAAGAAAAGAAAAAAAAAAAAAAAAAAGGAAGAAGTGGAAATGGTATTCAAACTCTAGCAATCCAGAACCCACACGCTTAAATATTATGCTCTCAGTCTCTTTACTTTTAATCGTATTTCTAAATATATATGCTGAATGAAAAACTAAATGAAAATTCCCTACAAGATACACATAATTTTATTATTTTAAGTAGTCACATAAATGCAAATTAAAGTACAATTTTTTCACCTATGAAATTAAAGGTATAATACATTGGTTAAGACATTGCTACACAGTAGAAGACAAACTGATACAAGCTTCAGAAGTAAAACTAATTCTTAAGAGCACTCACTTTAGAGCCAGATTGCTTGGGTCTGAATCCTACTTGTCAGAATACCTTAAACAAATTACTTAACCTCTCACAGGCCTCATTTGTAAGACCAGTAGTAATAGTAGTAGTCCACAGAATTGTATCTCATCATGTACAAATTAAGTTTAAACATGTGAAGCATATGACAAGGATTAAAGTGTTAGCTATTACTGCAACCTTTCTGCAGGTGGTCAATTAGGTAATATGCACCAATTATGTTTAGCCCAACAATTCCATAATCACAGATGTGCTCAAATATTTATGCACCTAGTCACAGTTGCATTCTTTGAAACAGAGAAAATTAGGGACTCCCTGGAATCAATCAAAATATCTGGCAGGGCCAGGCACAGTGGCTCAAACCTATAATCCCATCACTTCAGGAGGCTGAGGTAGGAGGATACCTTGAGGTCAGTTCAAGACCAGCCTGGGCAATATATCCCAAACCCATCTCTACAAAAAAATTAAAAGTCAGCCAGACATGGTGGCACATGCCTGAGTCCTAGCTACCCAGAAGGCTGAGGTGGGAAGGCTGCTTGACCCCAAGAGTACTAGGTTAGATAAGCTATGATTACGCCACTGCACTCTAGCTTGGGTGAGCAAGATCCTGTCTCTTTAAGAAAAGAATAAAACTAGCAGTAGGGAAGTGGTTAAGCAAGCTGAGGTACTGTAAAAGTATACAGTCATGAATCATGTTTTCAAAAATACTTAATATAGAAATCCATGTGCAGTAAGAAACTTTTTAAAAAGGCAGTATACAAAATAATACAGCATCTCAATTTTACTGTGTGTTTACACATGAATGTCAAAGATAAAAAACACAACAAAATATTAACACAATTTCCAAGTGGAAGGATTACAGGTAATTTTTATTTCATCATTTATAAATTTAGACATCAAATTTTACTCTGAGTATGCATCATTTTTATAATTAGAAAAGCTACTAAAATGAATTCATTGCTTCAACAGACTATGAGTTAATAGTTTTCACAATACACTGAAAGACCAATACTAATTGTTCTTCCTATTTTAGCTCAGTCATCTGTTTTTACTAGTAACATTTTTACTTTTTTGCTGATGTTACAATGGACAAACAAGAACTACTTTCAGAGTTGCATTATTTAAAACTACAAATCATCCAGTAATGTTTACATAAATCTAACAAAACTCCTAAAGAGTACCCATGGATTTTCTTAAATGAAAATAACAAAAAATTACCTCTAGAGCCTCCTAATTTATAATACTAAGAGAAGGCATACAACTTTTTCTGGTTTTAATTAACTTAATTTCTAGCTTTTATAATCTTCCCGAACTGGACAAGTGCCATTAATACTTAGCTATATCTACTGAAGGATGTACAAAAAGAAAGCTTTATGTTCTTTGAGTAAGTCAACCTTGTGATTAATGTGGTGTTTAAAAGGCCAAATTTTCACATTATACCCTATACTACTAAAATAGTTTCAAATTCAATGTAGTATTAATAATCTTCCAGGCTCCTCTAAACTATCTTGAACAGTGGTTCTCAACCTGTAGGTTGCCACCCCTTTGTAACAATGAAAAGACATCCTGCATGTCAGATATTTACGATTCATAACAGTAGCAAAATTACAGTTATGAAGTAGCAACGAAAATAATTTTATGGTTTGGGTTCACCACAACATGAAGAACTGTATTAAAGGGTCCACAGCATTAGGAGGCATTAGGAAGGTTGAGAACCACTGATCTAGAAACACAATACAAAATAAATATTAATAACAACTTCATACTTCTTTCATTTTCTTAACTTCTAAAGCCAGAGAGATACAAAAAGCTACAACACAGTTGGCTACTCCAAAACTATCAAGCAAGAAGAATTAGTCTTAAGTGTAAGCAACACTTTAATGAACCTATTACACCTCACTCCATAATTTTACTGTAAGAAAATAAACGGAGAATGAAAAACAGATTTATAGTTAATTCTCTGTTCCCTCTGTGTGATCTGCAAGACTGTTCATCCTGCTTTCTTGTATGTATAGCCCAAATATTCTAAGTAATAACTACATTCCCTAAGAGAGAAAAACCCATTATGAAAATCAAAGCTGTTTCCCCAAATCTGGCAAATGTTACTGGAGCTAGAAGGGGGAAAAAATGGACACTAACTGTCCCTGTTTGCCCTTGTACATCACAAACTACCTTAAAACTCACCTTTTTCACTAAGATCAGTCATTCTGTGGTTCCACCTCAGTAAATAATCTCCACATCATTTGCTGTCAATGCTGCATAAACTACTAGAATTATGAGGTGGGCATTACATCCAGAGATTCTTTCTTGTCATGATTTATTGTGCTCTTAGTTTTAAACTAGTAACTGAAGCTATCTCCAGGACCTCAAAGTACAGATCTTAAAGAGCTTGATCACACTCCAGAGATAGTCACTTCCATAACATGTCTCCTAAACTCTGAAGGCTAAGCCAAGAAATGCGAATAAGAGAAAGAACAGCATTTTCATTCAAACATTACCCCTCCAATTCAATCAAGCTTGACAAGCTCCTGTGGATAAAACTGTGGACAGTAGAGGTGGTAAGAAATGGCTTTTCAAAGATAAGGACAAAAGGTTTACCTGAGAGCAACTAACCCTACAGTGGAACAAAAGCTTAGAGTTAAGACCCATGGCAACAGCAAGGAAGGGACTTCTTGGGAAAGATGGTTTGGTCCAAACCCATATGGTTTCCAAGAGTTTCACAACTATCACCTTCTTTCTTAAAAAATGTTTTGTGGTCCTTGTTGTTATTTTGCATATGAAAAAAAAATTTTAAACGTTATCAACAAAAAAGATGTGATATGAGTATTTTGTGCAATACTCATATGAAATACTCATATGTACTCCTATGTATGAAAGCTTACAAACTGGAATAAACTTTCTTTGTCAACAGTTCACATATACAGAAACTTTATTGTTTTCCATTTTTAAGGAAATCAATTTTTACAAAAAGTTGAAAGGCAACTTATGCATTAAACTGTGGCATGTTACAACTTTTATGAACAATGACTTATAACATGCATTCAAAACACTATAAAACCTGATTTTACTGACGGAATATTTACAGTAGTCATTCACACCTATAAAATATTCCACAAGTTCAATTACTGCAATGAAAACAAAACAATTCCAAAGCATATTTTTATACTTTTTACACAATCTCAAACACCTAAAAGTTTTGGTTAAATCACAATTTCCCTTAAATTAGGATAACTGTACATCCAAATAGCATACCTAAAATACAACAGTTGTTAAATATGTATAAATATATGTTAAATATGTAAACGCTTTTTTCTTTATGGAATATTATGCATGTACCACTTCTGATTAGCAACAGATGCAGACTGCAATAAAGTACAAGACTGCTAACATGAAGAAAGGAATTCTGAAGGTACAGATCCACACGTTTATCAAGGGATACATGAATCAGTGAAATACCGTAATATATATCCTTATTGAAGGCTCATATTTAAAAGTAAATATATTAAAAACTATAAAAGGCTAATTAAAGGCTCGTGATTTAAAAGTTAATATATTAAAAACTACAGTGGTTCTTGCCAGGTATGGTGGCTCACACTTGTACTCCCAAGCATTCAGAAAATCTGAGGCCAAAGGAGCTGAAGACCAGAAGCTCGAGACCAGTCTGGGCTCCACAGGAAGAACCCATCTCTTCAAAATAAAAAAATTAATTAGCCAGGCATAGTGGGAGGTGTCTATAGTCCCAGCTACTTGGGAGGCTGAGGCAAGATCATCTCTGAGTCCAGGAGTTTTTGAGATTTCAGTGAGCTACGATCATGCCAGTATACTCCAACCAGGGCAATAAAATAAGACCCTGTGTCAAAAAAAAAAAAAAAAGAAAGAAAATAAAACAAAATAATGGCCTCTCCACTAGGAACTCCTTAAGAACAATGTTAATATCTATGAAACAGTAATGAAAAATTCTGCTTTTAAAAATTAGCAGCTACTGCTGAATATCAAACACTTGTAATGTACACACTTGATTTAAGGAAAATTCAGAAAAACTTACAGGGCAACAAGCTATAAATCGAATGGGTCCAATTGGGTACAATTTCACTCATAACCATAATGCTACTTTTAATAAAATCAGTTTCAGTACTATGTACTAATCTACCACTAATCTACTAATCTTTTCTTTAGCAAAAAGAATAATGAAATTCTCTTCTACCTCTTCCCACAAAAACATAACCTCTGGAAAGCAGGGATCTTGGTTTTTCTAGCTATACTAATAAGAAAGAGTCAGTCCAAACCCCTAGAACTCTGCCTGACACATAGTAATCAAATGTTTGTTGAAGCAATGGAGAGGATGAAGGGATGGCAAGCTTTCAAATCTAAACAGATCAAAGATTACATATAGAGGAAGGTACAAATGATTTATCAGAACAATTTTAACCTAAGTGAACTTATGTCAAATGTGAGCTATTCCACATTTTAGCAAAAAAATCTAAATTAGAAGAACCGAATACCGTAAGAGTAAGAGTGTAAGACAAATATCTCCTAGAAATGCTGTTGTATAAAAATAACGGCTTCACAAAATTCTGAGTAATTCTAATTTCTGGTAAAATCAAAATCAAAATTAATTCAGTAAGAAAATACATTTCCAAATTCAGCAACACAGCTCTTTGCTCAATTAGAAGACAAAATGCAAAGCGTACTTCATCAGTACTCTCGCCAACATTTCTCACTTTCTGATGTAATTTCTCACATATATTTAGGAAAAAACTTTAAGCATTAGAACCCCTTTAATTAGTATCAAAGCACTTAATTCTTGTAAGTATACTGTACCTTTATTTATACAAAGTCTGAAGTTTCTGCACACTGACATTAGTGTTTATGTTCTTGCAGTTTCAGAATTCTGCATTAGGTGTATGCTTTTAAAATTGAAGAATTCAGAACGGTCCTGGGCCTAAGTTATTTACTCAACTGAGACAATCATATTAACATAGTAAGTCTTTCCCCTCCACAACTGCACTTCAGAAAAAGCATTCTTTAAAGAGAATACAACCCTCCCCTACACCCCCACCAAAATAAGGTATTTACCATCCTAAGAAGGGAAAATCCGCATCTTTCTCTGGTTTTACTTTTAAAACTCTTCAGTTCAATTGCTAGTTTGTCTACCTTGACATATGCCTGTTGCTGAAGCGACATGGGCAAGTATGTCCAGTTTCTCTGTTACAACAGCACATTTTAATTGCTTGCCATGGGCCATCTGAGTCAGATGTGACATCCAATGGTATACCCTACGTACTAAATACTGCAAGAGTACATACGAATCAACATAATGGCAAAAAAGGAAGTGTCTGATCAAAACACATTTGCTGTCACTGAAACCGACAGAGAAAAGTAACTACTTCTTGACTACATTCATTCTCCTCAGGCTCCAGTGGCTAAGGAATTGAGAATCAATTATCCAATTTGTTCTCTCTCGCTTCACCTTTAGCCCTCCCATAAGTGGCAAGGCAATTCCTGCACAGGAGTTTTGTAAAGTGCTTAGGAGGCTTGTGGGATGAAAGATGCTATAAATACACCCAATGTTATTAGTTTATTACCATTGAGCATTACGTGGAACCACTGTCACTGCGTCGGGGCTAAATTGATGGTATAACCCTTCCCATGGAGGGGGAAAGGAGAGAGGACAATCTTCATCACCTAAAAGCTAGGCTGGGTAATTTTTTAAAATGCAGCGAAACCACCCGCGAAAAGTTAGGCACATGCCCCACACAAGGAGGACTTCGACAGGTCCCCATTCCTCCAAGGCTGGAGTCCCTGGCACCCACCGAGCGGGATGGGAAGTGCTGGGGAATTAGGCCTACACCCCGGGAACGTGGGGAGATGCAGGGGCAGCGAGAAGCCCCGGCAGCAGTCGAGGCCGCGACGAGGCTGGGGGGCAGCTCCCGGGAGAGGGCGGGGGCGCGGTGCCAGACCCCGGTGCCGGGCGCGGGGAACGGCCCGGGAGGGCGGCCGCGCCGGGGCCCCGCACCGCCCCGTTGCCGGGAAAGCTCGCGCCCCGCCGGCGGCGGGCATGGGGGAGGGGAGGCCGGGCCTGCGGCCTGTTGGGGGAGTTCAGCCCGGGCCTCGCGTGCGGCTTTCGGCCGGGCCCCCAGCCCCCGGGTCCCGGGCGCCAAGAGGAGACTCACCGGAAAGGCCCGGATCCGCATCTTGGTGTCCTTCCGGCTGCCTGTGCCTTTGCTCAAATTCGACATGGTGCTCTCCCCTCCCCGGCGGCGGCTTCAGGTCGCACTTCGAGGCGCCGGTGTCACATTTAAGGCAGGCGGACCGGCAGGCGAGAGGGGGCGGCGGCGGCGCGGCCCCCGGGCAGGGCTCGGAGCTGGCCGGCCCCTGGGCGGCCGCGGCGGCGGCGGCGGCGGCTCTGGCGCTGGCGGCTCGGACTCGGCTGAGGGGCTGCGCTGGCGCAGCAGCTCCGCGGGGTCCCCCTCACGCCGGCTCGGCTCCCTTTATCGCGCTCCTCCGCGATGGCGGCGGCGACGGACAAACATCTCACTGCGCAGGCCGACCGTCCTCCTCCTCCTCCTTCTCCTCCTCCGCCTCAGCGAGACGAGATCCGGCCCAGAGGGTGGAGGGGGGAGGAGGGAGGGAGGAGAGCCGGAGAGTGGAGAGATAGGGGGAGGGGGGTGGGAAGAAGGGAGGGGGAGGCGGGCGGCTGCGGCGGGGACTCTCAGATCTCGCGAGAATGGGTGAGCGCGCATCCCCAGGTGGGGCGGGGCGAGGCCCTGGAGCTGGAGGACGCCATCAGAAGGGAGGAGGGGAACCGGGAGTTGGGGGAAGTGGGTGGGGCAAGCGGAGCGGGGAGGAGGGAAGGGGCGGGGCTGAAAGAAGGGGCGGGGCTTAGGGCAAGAGAAGTAAGGTGTCTTTTTGAAAGAGGAGGTTTGGAGACCGGTTCTGGGAGAGGTGGTTGCTGATTGGTGGAACACGAAGCGGGCGTCGGGGATCCGAGTTACGTGGACGGAGTGGGCGGGGGAAATTCGGAGAGAAACGGGATTGTAGTGGGCTGGGCTGGCTGGGTTGGGGCGGTCGGAGGATCGTCGGGGGAGGAGCGTGGGGTGTGAGTTAGACGACTACATCCTGTAAACTGGTTCCTGTGTTTTTCTAGGGTATGTGGCTAGGGATGGGTACTTGAGCAGAAGTCAGCAACTTGAAGAAAAAGTTTGTGCAGGCGTTACCTGCAGTGTCGGAATCAATGTCCTTATACCTAACAAGGTATTCTAACTGGATGTGCATACCCTAGCTCTCAGGACTGAGGTGGAGATGTTCATCTATAAAGTTTCTTTAAACTGCATAAACTTCAAGACCCCTTGATTAACTGATATTTTCTCGTGGACCCGGGGCTTATTAACGTTAAAACATATCTTTCATTATTATTAAAATAAAATGGCAACTCTTATTTTTTTGCAACTCTTTTTAATGCGATTGTTTTGGTAAATGGTGTTAAATTGAATGACAGAATTGTCTATCTTTAACCTGACATCATTTCTACCATTACCGAGGCATTATGGGTTTTTAAAGACAAAATTACTGTCTGATTCAGCTTCCCGTTTATTTGGAAAGGTTTTCATTTTTGTATTTTTTGGGGGGAGTTAGTTATATAGTCAAAATCTCTAGTTTGACTCATCAGTTTTGCTTTTCATTTATTATAATTGTACTCCCGGTTTATCTACTTATCCAATTATATAAATATTTGCGTTTCCAATTCTCTGGGGAATATGTGAGTTTACTGATGTTTGTGATCTTCTCATTTTAAATCTGTTGTTGCTATGAATATCTACATTTAAAAAGGTGGGATTTCAATACTTTTTATAGCATACTTCATAAGCAAGCTGAAACATACTTGTTTATTTGTTGACTATAAGTCTGAATTTGTCCTAATTAATCCTGGTGACTAAGCCAAGGAGTCAATAAGGGTGTTGTGCTTTCATCCCCTACTTTTGTTGAAATGCCCCATTGAAAGTATCATATTTTCTTGTTTTGTTTTTTGGTGTTTGCTAATCAAAACAAGAGTTTATGAAAGGAGAATGTTGCCTGAGACAATGTCTTTGTGAATGCTGAAGCTAAAAATAAGTTATCAAGAAATGTGGTAATTAAGATCGGGAGGGGTTCTGACTTCAATGTAAGTAGATAATACAAGTCTTGCATTGGAGTATATAATCTGTATGCTAGTTGAACCTCCATTTCCATAATCATTAGTCTATAGTGACAAACAATGTTTTTCTATTGGTTGTACTGTCATATGACCCAGTTTTTTTGTAATATAAGAATATAATGTTCTAGAGCCGTTGATTGGAATCCCAGCTTTGCCACTTTACTTACACTGTGTTGTATGTCTTTTGGGACATGGACTTGACTGTGGCTAGAGTTCCTCATCAGTAAAACAGAGATAATAATAATATTTCCTCCTTGAGTCACCATGAAATTTAAATGAGCAAATACATTTTAAAAGCCCTGAGAGAAGTGCTCAGCAAGTAGCAGCCACTCAACACCTATTAGCTATTATTATGGTGGACATTAAGGCCAAGTTTATATTATCTTCCCTTATTCAACATGCATATTTCCTTAAAAATACTCATGCTTTTATGAAATGTATCATATTTTAAAACTAGGCCAGTCTCTGACATTTGGAGTTCACAAACCAATAAATTATTTTTCTGTTAGCTGAGCAGTCAGTAAGGGTTGACTGTTTTGGCAAGTAAGGGCTTTAAAAGGGAATAAGTAGCATCATTTAAAGAAACAGTATTTTAACCTCAGAAATAAAGGAAGGTAAATTTCTGAATAAAGGGCAATTCTTTAAATTAGTTGATTTACTCTCATGATGAACAATATATTGCACTGATTTTTCTTATTTCACTGTGAACCTGAGAAAACACCATGGGCAAGCATTTAGAAACCCAATACATTAAAGGATATTTCTGCTTAATTGTAAAGTGTATGATCACTTTTGTTTTATCTCTTCTGGAAACCCAGATCTTCATATGCTGGTTTTGCTGAAGCAAAATGTAGCTGCATTTTAAACAAATTACTATCGACTGTGTCTTTCCTTAGGTTTTTAATTACCAAGAACCAGAAAGACGCTTCAAAATGAGTTTGTTATTAAGAAATCTGTTCATTCACTGTGTACTCATTTATTTATTTAAGAAGAATAACTGCTATATGTCTTATTCACTAGAGTGAATAAGATAGATGAGACCTGCCATTACAGAATAGTCCTTTTTCAAAACATCTCAAAATTTTCAAGCCACCAACCCAATTTTGATTTAAACACAGCTTCCTATATGCTTCGGTCCAGAAAGCAGAGATTTTCCTTTGTTGGAAGGAGCACCCTCAAAAGGTATACCTTCTGAAGGTATGAGAAATACCTTCCAATGTAGCAGTAGACTGTGCTTCTGTGCTCAGTGGTATTCCCTGAATTGCAAATACACAAAACAAATGAACTTTCAGGATATTAGCAGAGAAAGCAGTGCTGGAATAGGAACTCACTAGATCTCGCATGCCTGCTGGTTGGTATTCCTACTCATGCTGACAGTGTCCTGACAAAGGAAAACAGTGGCCCCATTTCTATTTATTCATATGGAGCACGTGCAGTCAGAGAGGTTGGACTGCTGGGTGAGCCAGCCCCCTTTCTACATCCCAGTCTGTAAAAGAGCAATATGAGGTACGAGGAGCTAGAAAACGGGACTAATAGCCTCTTGTTGACCAATCCACTTTAATCACCATTTCAGAACTACTGATTTGATTGTGCAGATATTGGTTATTAAAACAGCTCAAAGCCTACTGATTTAATTAGAAAGACTTGTTCAATGGTTTTGAATGGACCAAAAACCACGTTAGGAAAACGTGTATTTTTTGAATTGGACGGTGAGGACGCATATCTGCATGTGTTATCAGCTCCTTGAGAGGAAGGCCTACTTTCTACTTTCTCTCCTATCCCCACCAGGGAACTAAGAAGCCATTAGATGTGGAGTGGTACATATTTAGAAAGGTAGTATGCATAACGGGTGTTACAAGATGATATGTTACTGGCGAAAAATAGGAGTACCCCACTGGGAACAGAACCATAGCATCGAAATACAGGATATGAAAACTATGGGTCTTCTCCATGTACTTTTTCTATTTCGCCCTTAAAATTTTCCTTTAATCATTGAAACAAGAAGCATATGAGACAAGTTACATCTTGAACTAAAGAAAAATCTTAAATGTCTGATTGTATCATAAAAACCCATCTCAATTTTTTGTCACACTGTCATACTAAATAAAATCACCTCACTGGAAGCTCTGGAAACTTTCTAGGTAGCTTGAACAGTGTCCTGTTTATTTCACATTTACCCAATAAATTAATATTTTAGAAATAAAAATATCTACATATACAACCATTTCAACAGAGTACAAATTCTCAATTAAAAATTATAGGCACTGTATTCATGCAATTTCATTTCGAATAAAAAGAATTTCCTTTTATTGATACCATTACGACAGTAGCTGTACCAAGAAGCCTCCAGGGACAATTATGAGTATATATTGCTTTCATTCATGACAAGTAAAATATATATTGAAATTTACAACTCATCAGCTCTGTCTTTGTGAAGTAAGTTAATTCTGCATTTGACATAAAGCATAGTCCTAAGGAGCTATAATAGTAATAGTCTAAGTTTTGTGCTAGATTTAATAATTGTATGTATTATAAATACAACAGTCAACAAATGCAATAAAATAGCATTATCTTTAAACTTCTTCAATAAGCTAATTTGTCTTCAATTCATAATGATAAAACTGTATTCTTAATTATTATACCTCAAAAAAAACTGGTGGAAATCAAAACATGAGCAAGGTAAAGGAACTCTTGTAAAGAGAAAAGAACAATTCTTTTTTTTCTTGAGATGGACTCTCAAGCTGTCACCCTGTGTAGAGTACAGTGGTATCACAGCTCACAGCAACCTCAAACTGTTAGGCTCAAGCGATTTTCTTGCCTCAGCCTCCCAAGTAGCTGGGACTACAGGCACCTGCCACAACGCCCGGCCCAAAAACATTGTTGCTGTTGTTGTTGCCGCTGCTGCTTTTGTCATTGTTTAGCAGGAACGGCGGGGTTTGAACCAACCAGCCTTGGTGTATGTGGCCTACTCACTGAGCTACGGAGCTACGGGCACTGCCAAAAAGAACAATTCTTAAGAGACTAATAGACATGAAAATTGTTGAGGCCTATTTCTTGGCCCAAATTGAAATAATAAATTGATTCCTATAAATGAGTTGATTTGATGTTATTGGTCTTTGAAACCTCTAATTCTTGCATGGCGGAGTATTGGGCAAAAGACCCATTTAATGGGCAGTTCTGAGGTAATGACAAATGGAGACCATGTTAAGATAAAACCATTAACTTTACATCTAATCCAGTTAAAAATCTTTTAAAGAACTTTCATTTATGAGACCATTAGCTATGATACTTTTCTGTTGATGAATTTCTCATTGAGAAGTGCCTATCTCTATAAGAAACTTACTGTTGTTGTGATTTTTTTCTTTTTTCTTTTTTTTTTTTGAAAAAAACTACTTCAGATGCATTGTTAAGGCAGTTTTGCATTATTTTGCTAATTATTATAGTGTCAGTTGTCCTTTTTTGGAGGGGACGGATTTTTCCAATTAGCACCTTTATCTCTTGTTTTAAGGGAATCATTTACTGGGTGTGTGGTCTTCCTGGATAATGGTTTCCACTTTCTACCACATTAGCCAAAAGGACCTGATCCTCCCAGTCCACTGTCCATCTCAGCCTGGTAGTGGATGTGTAGAGGAGACATGGGTGTTAGACCCTCTGCCAGAACCTCTGACTTGAGCAGGTGACTGAAGGACACAGGACAGTTGGTGGACACTCAGGCAGTGGCAGTGGGTGGCCTGGACTCTTCCCACTGAATGACTTTAGATATCATTCCTGCTCCTCAGCTCTCCAGCTGTCCTCTGGTCCTCTGGTTTCTGCTTGTGCTCCAACCCTGGTCCTTCCACTTCCCTTTGTTTCTCTGACTCTAAACATGCCTTCCCCCAAATCCATTTTTGCATAAAATACTCAAAGTTTGTTTCCGCTGTATATCAGTCAGGGTTCTGGCAGGAAACAGATGGCTCACTCAAACAGGGAAATTGAGGGGGGGGGTTAATGAAGGGACTATTTGCATAGTATGGCCAGAATTAGGGAGCGATCAAGGGATGATGAAACATTTCAGGGCAGAGAAATGGCCACCAGGAATTCTTGAAGCTGCTGTGGGAACAGGCTGCTTGACAAGCTGGGGACTTAGGAGAGGACCAAAGCTACTGACCACCACTGACACAGGAGAGGTAGCCAGGGGTGAAAATATCTGCCTCACTCTCCTTCTTCCCTTGGACTCTTGCTGGTGCCTCCCATTAGATGAAACTAACTGGAAGCCAGAGGGCACGGGAACCATTGATGGGTCCATAAAAGTCAGCCAGGGCACAGTCTCCTAGGGTGGAGAAAGGGAGAGAGTAGATGTGGAGAGGCTAACAAGGAATATCCAGGTGCAGTGCTTTCGAACTTTGAGTGATAAAAGTAAAATATTTGTATGAATAGATATTTAGATTAAAGCCCTTCATATCGTTGTAGAGTCTGTGCCCCAGATAAAGGTGTCTAACTAAGGAGGCAAGTGCAGGCCAGTACCCAAGGTTTATGCCCTGCAAGTAACATTATCTGGGGAAAAGAGCACCTGTTTCCTTGATCAAAGGTGCCATCTCCACTCTAAGCCGTGAAGCTGAATGGCTGCATTTGTTTTCCTTTAGGTCTTCTAATCTTCACAAAGCCACCATATGACGAGCAGTGGCTATCTATCGCCGATGCATGAATGTTTTGAACTATGAGATAGCACAGCACAGTGGTTAAGAGGGCCAGTTCTAGAGCCAGACCTTGCGGGTTCTAATCTGGACTCTGCAATGTATTAAGTGAAACTCATTTATTCTCATTGGTAAAATTAGGTAAAAATTGGTAAAAAAAAAAAAAAAAAAAAAAAAAACTCACAAGGCTAACATGAGGATCAAATGGAATAATGTAGATAAAAGTGTTCAGCAAAATACCCAGCATGTAGTTGGAACTCAAAGAATATCGGCAGTTAACTTAAGGTTAGTTTCTGATCCCATTTTTATCTTTTCAGTCTAGATTTGGTAAATGGCAAATGAGAATTTACTAGTTTCTGCATTTATGCAAGCTCTGCCGTGTTCTGTTGCTCTTTTTCTTCCCAGATGTCCAGTTCTAACATCCCTGATGCAGTGACCTCCCTGTTCTTGGTACCTGGTACGTTTCCCAGTCATCTGACCCTTCTAGTCAACATTCTTCTTCCCTGCTACACTGGCTTGTCTAGGCCTTTTACTTAGCTGTCTCTCACCTATTCAAAAATGTGTATCAGTTATTCTGGAATCTCTCAAGCTCTTGCTCCTGTCTTTACTACTTAGTAGCAAAAGTGTGTGTGTCTTCTGAAGATGTGACAAACTGGCATAATAAGGAAAGGTCTATTTGGGAACAGAAGTTAATATTTTAGGTCCGATCTATTCTTTGTTTATTGCTTCTTGGGGGGGGGGCATTCACTAACTTTGTAAAAATAAGAAAACATCTCAAGTACTGAAGGGCACTCTTGCAAGGGAAAGGAGGGCTACCATTGATTGAACTCCATGCCTATGTCATGACTCAGCTTTGCTCATTTCTTTCTCATGCAACTCTGTGCAATTAATATTAGCATCCTGATACACACACTGTGTACATATGATAGAGCCCAATCCTGGGCTCTGAACAAATTAGCTCAATGACCCCGAGTGGTCCTATATAAAAAGAAGCGGGGGCCGAGTACAGTGGCTCACTCCTGAAATCCTGGTACTGTGGGAGGCTAAGGTGGGAGGATTGCTTGATGCCAGGTGTTCAATACCATCCTGAGCAACATAGTAAGATGTATTAACTGGGCCTGGTGGCACATGCACCTGTAGTTCCAATTATTTGGAAGGCTGAAGCAGGAAGATTGCCTGAGCCCTGGAGTTCAAGGTCGCAATGAGCTGTATGATACTACTATGCTCTATCCTGGATGACAGAGAAAGACCCTGTCTCAAAAAAAAAAAAAGAAAAAAAGAAAGAAAAAAGAAACACAACAAAGAAAACTCCCCCAAACCCCCCAAAACCCAAAAAACAGAGGGAGTTTGGGGAGAATAATAACAGTATCTACCTCATGAGAAGGTTGTGATAATTCAATGAGCTAAGGAAAGATTTAGTCCTGATAAGTATGTTTTTCTCACTATGTAAGAGAAAGAAAATAAAACTCTAATAAGTTTAGACCAAGAAAATTTCCTTAATTCACCAGAAAATTTAGATATATTAAAATGTCTCAGCTATAATTAATTGGTGCTCTTACTTTCAGTAACTACAGGTGAACTTCTGTTTATTACAGTTTATTGTTTCATGGAGTTATATGTACTGTGGGTCAGGTTGCATGAGCCCAAGTAGAACAACCCACCAGAGAGAAACTTGATGTGGTTCCACTAACCTACAAGATAAGTTTTGTTTTTTTAGAGACAGAGTCTTATTTTATCACCCTCAGTAGAGTGGTGTTATAGCTCACAGCGACTTCCAACTCTGGGGCTTAGGCAATTCTCTTGCCTTAGCTTCCCGAGTAGCTGGGACTACAGGCGCCAACCACAATGCCTGGTTACTTTTTTGTTGCAGTTTGGCCGGGGCCCGGTTTGAACCCGCCACCCTGGGTATATGGGGCCGGCGCCCTACCCACTGAGCCACAGGTGCTGCCAAGATAAGGTTATCGTTTAATACCAGGGTTCTGAAGGCATTCTCATGTGCTATGTTACAGCAAATATAATTGGCAACTTAGTTTTGAATATTTAAATTGCCCTAAAATAGAAAAATAAATATATACTTTTATTACATGTTAAATTTTAGCTCAAAAAGAAAAAAGAAGAACCATAAATGAATTCTGAATTGTCTTTAATATAATGCAGATTGATGTGTTTGGGGTGAGGTATACTGAAATTTTCAATTGAACTTGATGTGCATCTAAAAAATAAGGATTGTGAATGAATATAGGGAGGTGTAGACAAATATGTAGTAAAACCACTGCACAGTTCTTTCAGCTTTACAGTAAGTTTTAGAATTTTCAACAAAACATTGGGGAAAACATGAATGCATGGTTTAAAGTACTAATAGACAGACTTTATTTAAAAGGAACATCGAGAATATCCTTGCATCATAGGAAGTCTCGCATAAAATGAACTTGATGAAAATGTAAAATTAAAAACAACCTTGGTTGCAATTCATCAAGTGCCCAGTATGTTCCAGGAATGGTACAAATCACTTAATGAGTGTTATCTAATTTAATAGTGGCAAGTATAATTTGAAGAATATATTATTATCCTTACTTTAGGAGTAAGGTGCAAGAAGGTTACATAGTGTTCAAGAGGGTGAACATCTGGTATGTGAAATAACTGCAAGTGAAACCATTTCTGTCTGAGTCTCCAATGCTGTTGGCCACTGCACTCCATATGCGCCCCATATGAATGGGGAAACCTTAGAGCAGTCATCCCAAACCTTTTTTGGCACCAGGGACTGGGTTCATGGAAGACAATTTTTCCATGAACTGGGGGTGATGAATGGTGGGGACGGTTTGGGAATGATTCAAGTGCATTTTATTTACCTCAGCTCATCAGGCGTTAGATTCTTACAAAGAGTGTACAACCTGGTAGGGTTCCTGCTCTTATTAGAATCTAATGCCACCACTAATCTGGCAGGAGGCATAGCCCAAGTAGGGGTGCAAGTGATGGGGCTCAGCTATAAATACAGATGATTCCTCACTCAGTCCCACTGCTCCTCTCCTGCTGTGCATCCAGCTTCCTAACAGGCCACAGACTGGTACTGGTCTGTGCAGCTTTGAAGATTATCAGTTCAATTTCCCCCCAAATGTTCAGCTGCACTGGAATCCCAGAATGCCTGCTCTTCAGTCTAGGTTTTTCTCCCTAATCATCATGTCTTTCTAAGTGCAGTTGTTTTTTAACGAAATCCTATTTCGTTAGTGAAATGGATTCACTATAGGATTCCTTTAAGTAACAAATTTCCATAATGCACTGTATCTATAATTTAATACAGTTGAATTTGAGCGCTTATATATATATCGGTGTCCTATGAATGTTACAAACAGGGGCACCTGAATGTTATAAACAGCATGTGTAAAAGTGTAACATTAGCTCGAGATTTTGAATGAACTCAAATTGTGCAGATTTCCCTAATGAGAAAAGTGCATGAAATTCTGAAATAAATATATATTGTGCCCACTTAACTGAAAATGCTATAATTCTGATACTTCTAGAAAGTTTTTCATAGGTCAGTTCCAAACCCAGGGCTTCTCTGGGGATTTTATTTTTCTTTTTTTTCATTTTAGCAGTGACTGATTTACACGGTGCAAACCACCCTTAAGAAAACATGAGCAAGGCTGGGCACAGTGGCTCAGGCCTATAGTCCCAGCATTTTGGGAGGCAGAGGCAGGAGGATCACTTGAGGCACAGGAATTCAAGTTCAGCGTGGGCAGCACAGCAAGATACCATCTCTACAAAAAAAATTTTAAAGATAGCTGGGTGTTACGGTGCATACATGAGAGAGTGGCTTGAGCCCAGGAGTTTGAGGTTGTGAGCTATCGTGACACCACTGCACTCCAGCCTGAGCTACAGAGTGAGACCCTGTCCCCAAATAACATAAAATAAGAAAACATGAAGACTGGAAAGAGGAGTTGAGTATTTAAAAACAAAAAGGGCATATTGATATCCTTTTCTCTCCCTGCACCTTTCCCTTTTGTCCCAGATTTGTCTTCAATTCCAGTCTGGAAAGACTACCGTGGACGTGTGGGAGTGGCCGTGTGGCCATGGATGTGTGGCAGGCAGCACTGAAGAAATGAAATCCTCTCAGTCTTCTCCGAGGTTTTAAGTTCAAGGCAGTTGTCCATCTGCTATAGTGTGAATAGTCAAGTGTTTGGCAGCCTTGGAGTGAGAAATCTTGGGTTTAAGTGTCAGTTCTATCACTCACTAGAGGAGTATCAGTGAAACTCCTCATCTTCTGAGTGATTTTTCCATCAGCTATAAAATACTAACCTGACAGGATTATTGGGGATATCAAAGCAAAATGGATTTATGCTTTGAAAAGAAAAAGCAAAAACAAGAACTATAAACCATGCAATAAACATTTAAAGAAAAAATTTTACTGTGCTTATTTTAGCCATTTTCTGTCTGACATAATTATATGTTTTTAATGTGTGGTGAAACTATGAACATCTTTCTTGATTTCAGAGCAAAGAAAGGTTGAAAGACAATTTTCCATGGGTTTCCTGCATGTTTATCCATCTTGCAAATGGTGCACTGATTTAACTTTATTTCTATTTTTTTCAAGGATTTCTGTGTAATGGCCTTGATTAGGGGTGGAGAACATTTTCATATTGGAAGCCACATTAATTTAGCTATACTCAAATAAGGCCACATTCAAGAAACTTCAATTAGATATACTTAAAAATGTACATTATTTGTAAAATCTAACTACTATATACTTAATAATTTCAAAAAATGAAAATTATCTATTAATTTTGAAGTTAACTAGCCTTTTAATGACTTTGTTTTGTCTGCTTTTTGTTAGAAAGCATTTAAGTATTTGGTTGCAGCATGGAGGTCCACAGCTTCAGCTGATCCTTCAGATGGGTATCAGTAACTTATGACCTTAAGGATGTTTTGATTTGGGTTAGATAGGGGAATATAGACTCACAGCAATAAGTAGCGGGGGGAAAAAAAAAGTGGAGGGGCATGTTGCCAAAGGTGTAAGTATTCTGTATTTTAACTGGATCTTAGCATGAAACAATGAAGATAAAATGTTATCTACTGAGAACTCAATCAATTCCATCTGTAGTTCTGTAGGGGCATTGGTGATTTCACCTAGGTGAGGCTGAAATGCTAATTTGAGTGTGATGTCATGATTCTCAAAGTCAGTGAGTGAACCTTACTTTGTATTCTCCAATTAATAGGTGTGTATTCTTCAAATGATGCACATATATTATCCTGCTCATCAATGACCTTTGCTAACTGGGGAACATGTTAATCTGAAATTTCTTTGAGAAGAAGTGTTTTGAGGAAAGACAGCTGTCACAGTACTTTAAACTGGGCAACAGAAAGAGGCTCTGTCTCCAAAAAAAGATAGCTTTTTCAAAATGCTTACAAAATTCTTAGGTTTCTTTATTTTTTTATTTTTATTTGTTGCCACTAATCATATATAGACTTGGTTTTACCTTACGAAGATTCAAGTTGTTTTGATTTGACATATCACACAGGAACACTCTATTCTTGTAGAAATCTTCTTTTAATAATGCCCACTGTTGATTCTGTTCTTCATAAAATTTAACATCTGTACTCTCAGAGATAAAATTTTGGCTAACACCTGTCCGTATCGATAGCCAATACGCTTTAGCATGTTATGAATATAGTTAACAATACTTACTGCTTGTTGCAGACTGTCACTTAAGATAGGAGCTTTCACACAGAAATTTTGCTGATGCAAGATAAAATGAAAAGAAATGAAAGCATCTGGAGCTGTTAATGCTTGTTTCATCTATACATTAATATCAAGTATTTCTGTCATGTAAGGTGCATTCACTAAATTTATCAAATTCAGTCCAGCTTCATGAAATTTATCTTGAAAATTGTTGGAGCTATCTATTTTCCATGTTTTGCTCCAAAGAGTGCCCACTCTAACTCTTTGTAGCAAAGAAATCTTCTGTTATGACCTGAATGAAGTATAAAACCTACCCCCAAATCTGTAGTATCAGTTGATTCATCAAAAGCAATTGAGTAATATATATTTTTATTTTGAAGTATTGCATGAAGTTGTTCTGTTAAGTTGAAGGCTAATTCATGCTGCTGCTCAGTTATGGTCTCCTTGAAAGAGGCAGTTGTTTGTACTTTGAAACATTATTAGGGTCTAAGCATCCCACAACTTTAATGATGCATTCTTTCACAATTTCTGCATCACTAAATAGGCTTCCCTTTTTTCCAGAGTGTGTAAGCTACTTTACAAGTTGCTTCAGTTGCATTATTTCCAGGTCTTATTGCTGCTTGAAAGAACTGTCTTTGCTTTCATTTTTCATCCTTTAATTTCTGCAATACAACCCTTCACACCTCTCCCTCTAGTTTAAAATATTTGTACTCCTTATGAGTGTTATAATGCTGATAAGCATTGAATTTATTTAATGTTGGTATTGCACTATTACAAAGCAAGCAAATCATCTTTAGCAGAAACAAGATAATATTGCAATTCCTAATCCTTATTAAAAAAAAAATATGTTTCCTTCCCTCAGCATTCTTGTGGTCTTTTTTGACATGATGGGCTGTTAAGCAGACAGAATTTAAAAATACTGTTGAACCCTGCAGCTACTCACAAATTCCACTCAAACAGAAACACAAGTCACCACTGTCAAATGCATACAACAGACTGGAAGACACAATCCCCACAAACTCTAGCCAACCAGCCTCTTGCCGTAGTGACGCCAGTCAGGCGGGGGCAAGAGGAGTTAGGACCAAATCATGGGCATAGCAGCCATCAATTTAGGCCTTATGACTTTACTAATGTTCAATCTATGAGGATTATTTCATTTAAACTTATTTCATACTTTTGTATTTTAAATACATTTATTTATTTAAAAATAAAATAAAAATAGAAAAGACCAATGCAAAAAATGTATTAATAAAAATCAAAGGATTTATTCTGTAAAATATGGGTACAGTCAAAAGGCCACATTTAAGGACCTAGAAGTTCACATATGGCATTAAGCCAGCAAGTCCCTCCACCCCAACCTCAAGTCTCCCTCTGGAGCAAATAGCAGGTATACTTGCTCTTTGGTATAAAAGATTTGGGTTTCCTAATTTTAGGGTTTCTTGCCTGTGACAAATATACTACATGTGTAACTATCTCTCTTGACTCATCTAGTTTGTTCTGAGAGAAATTGGCTTGCGGGTACTGGTGCAAATGCTAATGCTCTGGCTACTTGTATGAGTGTGGTAAAGTTCCTTGTCTCTGACCCAGGAGATTCATGTCTTCTAACAGTCATCAAACTGTGGGAGGCTAATTTGTTAGCTGACAAGGAGTAAAATCTTAGATCCTTCACAGTGCTTGACACAGAGTTAGGATACAAAACAGAGGCAAAGATTTTTCCTCCTATCATGCCTTGCAAAAAAAATTTTTTTTTGACAGTCTCACTATGTCACCCGTGGTAGAGTGCTGTGGCATCACAGCTTACAGAAACCTCAAACTCTTGGGCTTAAATGATTCTCTTGCCTCAGCCTCCCAAGTAGCTGGGACTACAGGTGCCCGCCATAATGCCTGGCTATTGTTGTTGCAGCTGTCAAAGTTTAGCTGGTCTGGGCTGGGTTTGAACCTGCCAACCTCAGTGTGTGTGGCTCGTGCCATAACCACTGTGCTACGGGTGCTAAGCCAGTCTTACAAAAATTTTTACAAAATATGTGTCAACTTTTTGGGAGAATAGGTAATATGTTGTAGCAATGAAGCCCATGGGCTCTATCTGGATTCTAATCCTGACTAGTGCTCTCCTTCTGTTTTCATTCCCCCGGAATCAGACCCTGAGATAAGGATACATGTATGTGTAAAAATAGTTTATTTGGGAGGTGATCTTAGGACTCACTGGTAGGGACTAAGACTGAGAAAGTAAGAAAGGAGAGAGAAGACAAGCAATAAATGATGAATTTTCAGATAAGTATCACTGTGGATAGCTGAATTTTAATTCTACTTGGGAATTCTTGGTAGCCAATATAGAACATGTGCCTCAGACTTATTTTTTACCCAAGGGGTAAGGGAGCTTTGCATACCAAATCCCATCGGTTGAGGAATTCTGGGAGAGGATAGGTGCTGACTCTTGCCCTGGATTTTTTGGCCCCTCTTGCACAGTGCAAAGTAGCCGCAGCAGGCCTTGAAAGTCAGAAGTGAGTTCTGGGTGTGCACTACATTTATATAAGGCCCAAGGGACTTCAGTTGACACACCTTCGCTACAGATATCCAGTATCAGTGGAATCTTAAGAAGTTGCTCAATCTGCTTATGTTCTGTTTCCTTATCCGTGCAATGGGATTAATAACATCAATCCCACAGGGGAGATAGAAAGATTTAAGCTTCCATCCGTGTAAAACAGGTAAAACAGACCATGGTATTTCATGAACACTTAGTAAATGTTGTCTGTTGTTATGGAAGAATGTGACATTTATTCATTGATTGATGTGGTGTCTATATCCTCTGACATTCTGAACGTTGACTTCTAAATCCTCCTTTTAGAAGTTTTATTTTACTGAATACCTGTGATGACCTCTTACAGATTCAAAGCATATTTATATTTGACATTTATCGATCAGCAACATTGGCTGCCTCAAGGGAAGCACCAAGAAAGAAGTGTTTAAAACTTACTCTTATTTAAATATCCTCAGAGAATTTATGGGGCTAAGCACTCCTGAACTCTTTAATTTAAAGATTTACTGCTCTGTCAGAGAAACTAATTAAATCCCTTTTGAAGTGTCAGTAACACAGTAGCATTAGACTCAATTTTCTGTTCTTCTATTATGGGAATGAGAATATAAAAAGAGACGTGCATTTTAAATTCAATTTTCTAGTATTATATATCATTTATGTCAAATTTCTGCAAATCAACATCATCACAACTATGGAATTCACCAAAACACTCAAGAATTTTAGTAAGCTTATTTAACTTTTGATTACAGGAAAATTCAACCGTTAAGCTAAAAAGTACAAGTAGGAAATCACAGCTTTCTAGGGAAGAGATCAATATTTATGGAAACCAACTCTTCAAAGGTCTGCAGACCTGCCTATTTTTTGCCCTAATAGCATCCTTAATCTCTCTTTCCTTTCATTCTCTCTTTTGTTTTGGCTTGCCTTGCCTTGATTCTTGACTTTATTTAAAGAGCTCTGTCACTTTTACATATTTTTCAAGTCTTTACATTTAAGAAATTGGCTACAGATTTCCCCCCCAAATCTTTCTTTCATTTTTGTAGTTGTTCATTTAGGTATTCTTTTCTTTGTCAAATTTTGTCTTCACACAAAATATATGTGAATTTTTTAAAAAGTTAAGTAAATTATAATTTGTCTATAAATATTTTATGAGTGTTTAAGATGAATTAATTAGTCGTAATTTTCTACATTAAAAATTTGACAGTTTTAATAAAGCACTTTTTAACTACTCTTTCTCACTCTATCACCCAGGTTACGTGGAGTGGTGTGATGATAGCTCACTATAGCCTTGAACTCCTGGGCTCAAACTATCCTTCTGCCTCAACCTCCTAAGTAGCTAGGACGACAGGTGTATGCCACCACACTGGCTAATTCTTTTATCAATTTTTTTTTTTTTTTTTTTGCAGCTATAGAGTCTGACTGCATTGCTTGGACTGGTCTTAAACTCTGGGCCTCAAGTTATCCTCTGCCTCTGCTTTCCAAAATGCTGGGATTATAGGGTTAAGTCATGACACAGGACTTAGCTACTTTTTTTCTCATTAAATATCCTAATATTTAGACTCTCAAATGGTGCATAATTTTTATTATGAATTAAGAACAGTTGGAAAAACATGTAAACTTTCTTTTCACATATTAGTCAACTTAAAGAAAAACTTTTGATGTCTTACTGACATGAAATTTTCCCACGCAGAAGGTAGAATCAAGTTTCTTATAAATTTAATTCATATATAATGACACTATGTTTTATATATGTAAAAAGTACATTGTGGATGGTGCCTGTGGCTCAAAGGAGTAGGGTGCTGTTCCCATATGCTGGAGGTGGCAGGTTCAAACCTAGCCCTGGCCAAAAACTGCAAAAAACAAAAAACTAAAAACAAACAAACAAACAAAAAAAAACCATTGCTATAGATAAATACAAATCAAATGTTTTTGTCTTAAACAGGTTATTCAGTTTATTAGGAAGGGAAAATTAGTGAAATTCAGCATTTAACCTACACTTTAAAAAATAAATTCTAAAATAAATCAAGTTTCTAAAATAAATTCAAATTGTAATCCAGATTTATGGATGTTAAGAAGTTTTTTCATGTTTTTAAATGTTTTGAGCAGTCTCTTGGTGTATAAATGCAATTATGAAAAGAACACAACAGTAATAAATGATCCATTTCTATCTTTTTGCTCTTTGTCAGCTCATTTCCAGAAAGTTATCCATTTATTGGGACCCATCCAAAGGAATCTCAGGAACTTACAGATTCCCACCAACTTTAAAAACCATAGCTTCAAAACAAGGCCGCAAAATCGGGCCAGAAAAGAAGAGCATCATTGTCAAAGGTCAATTCCAATAGAAGAACAAAATGGGTAAAAAGCGTTCTTTTGCTAGAATTATTCTTGCCCCCTTTCTGCATTTTCTCCTATCTTCCTACCACCACACCCACCAAAGCCTGGGGGCCTAGTTGACACCCCAGCTGTCCCGTGTTATCCTGTAGGGTCCTAAACAAAGCTTGTCTTTCTTGAACATGCTCTGAAGCAAACCAAATCCTGCTTTCTGAAAAATGTTACTTCTCTTTATTGTATTCCTGTGGGCACTATATATTTTTACTAGTTAAAGATAATAACCAAAAAATCCATCTCTGATCAATTGTTAATGGTGATAATGGATTTAGGACAACATGCGGCCCATACGTGCTTCCTGAGAACATAAAAACATCTAATAACCTCACTAGATAGAGGAGCCACCTGAACGCATTTCTTAACTAGAGAGACTGGCACTAAAATTGAACAGGTCCAGCCCTACAGAAGAGTTAGATTATATCTGGGAGCATGCAACCCATTTATTGATTTTGTGCTCTCCTATAATTAACACATATGGTTTGACCAGCCTGGTCTTACAGGCTAAATCTGGTGTTATATGAATATGCAATGAGCCCAAGGTATGCTGCTGGAAAGTCAGGGCTTGTCAGTGATGTTGACTGTTTCTGGGCACTGGTACAAACCCCAGAAGGAGAGATTATTCACATGTTTTCTTTAGTGATGACAAGAGTTAAATAATATACTCTCAGAATAAATTTGTCGTCTATTCAACACAAAGCTCTTATAAAAGACCTCAAAGCAAATATAGTCGGTTTAAGTGTAAAAACTGAGGAATGTTGACAGCTGCCAAGCCCACGTAGTGTTTACCCATTTTATATGCTGAGCAAACATGTCAGTCAGTCGGGGTGACCTACTTGTGCCCCTTCCTAAGAGCCTGTTCCCATTGCTTCTGGTAAAAGGGCAGCAAGTCACATGACCTCAGTCTCTCAATCAGCTGACTGGAACAGAGGTGAGACAGAGAGAGAAAAAGTGATGTGAGAGAGATGCATACAGAAGAGAGAGAAGGAGGGCAGCAGGTCAAAGGGCGGAGAAGAGCGACTAAGTGGCTCCAGTGAGAGAGGGAGGAAGGACAGAAAAGAGGGAGTCGCATCTTGAGTCCAGGGAACTTTCCAATTCCTTCTCCTAGCTTTGTGAGCAGCCCAGATGTACTTCCTACCTTGATTCTATGAGATAGATAATCTATGAATCAGGGAAGGTTAATATTCACAGGAACATGATCCAGTACAATTAGAATTCAAGCCACATATGTAATTTTAAAATTTCTAGTAACCACATTAAAAACATAAAAAGAAACAAATGAAATGAATTCTAGCAATTCATTTTATTTAATTCAATATATCTATAATATTTCCCTTTCAGGGTAAATATCGAAGAGATATTTACATTCTTATCTTTAGTCTAAGTCATTAATACACAAATTCTGGTGTGCATTTTGCGCTTACAATGCATCTCAATGTGGACAAGCCATATTCCAAGTGCCCAATCACTACATTTGGCTATCAGATGCCATCCTGGACAGTACAGAGGTAGAGCAGTCAGTCAGGGACTACATTTCCCAGGTGTTTTACTTCTAGGAATTGTCACAGGTACCACTCAATTCAAATTAGGAATGCAAGCTATGTGTGTCACTCCCAAAATGAGATGGTTAAGAAGCAGGTATAGATTCTTTCTCCTCTGTGTCCACTTCCACCAGCTTGGTGCAAATGGACATGACTGCCTTGGAAGCCATGGGTTAAAAATGCTTCAGGAAGGAGGGAGCGGGGTCTCTGAATCATCACATTCAGGAAAGCAGGCTATCAATTGGAAATATTCATTTTGAATGTTAAGTGAGAAAGAATGAACTGCTATACGTTTTTGCATTTATTTGTTTGCAGTTAGCTCATCCTATGTAATACATCTCTATTTTCCTGTGCTGCTGTTGAAATATTTTTGTATTTCTAACACCAAGGAATATCCTAAAATATGTGTGTATGCACACTAGCTAATTACCTTTGGGTTTTGTCAATGGGTGATATATCTGTGTACATTTTATCTGGAACATATTTAGGCTGCAGCCTTTACCTGGAAAAATAAAGCTCTGAAAACAAATCAAGAGGAGAATATGAATAAACTATGAAACTCTTAGAAGAAAACACAGGACAATCAACACAACATTCAATTTGGTAATTGCAAAGGTACAGGCAACAAAAGAAAAAACACACAAACTGGACTTTCTGAAAATTTAAATATTTTACCTATTTTAAGGCCTTCTCAAAAGAGTAAAAGGCAAAACAGAGTAGGAGAAAATGTTTGCAACTGATAAAAGATTAATAGCCAGAATATAGAGAGAACTCCTAAAACTTCACACACAACGACAAAACCAAACAACTCATCTCAAAAATGGACAAAGAACTTGGACAGACATTTCTCCGAGGAAGATACACAACTGACCCATAAGCGCGTGAAAAGATGCTAAATATCCCTGATCTCCAGGGAAGTGCAAATCAAAACCACCATGAGATACCACCTTGTACCCTTAGGATGGCTTCCATAATCAATGAATGAACAAACAAAAGAACAGCAGCAACAAAAAACCCAGAAAATAACAAATGTTATTTGTGGAAAAGGACGTGGAAAAAGTGGAACTTTTACGCACTGTTGGTGGAATGCAAAATGGTGTGCCCATTGTATACAGAAAACACTATGTCAGTTACAGAAAAACTGAAAAATAGAATTACTTTATGACTCAGTAATTTTACTTCTCAGTATATATGCCAAGGAATTGAAAGTAGGGTCTTAAGAGATATTTGTACTTCCATGTTCAAAATAGCATTATTCAGGCTTGGCGCCTGTAGTTCAGTGGCTAGGGCGCAGCTACATACACCAGAGCTGGTGGATTCGAACCCAGCCCAGGCCTGCCAAACAACAATGAAAACTACAACCAAAAAACAGCCAGGCATTGTGGCAGGCACCTATAGTCCCAACTACTTGGGAGGCTGAGGTAAGAGAATTGCTTAAGCCCAAGAGTTTGAGGTTGCTGTGAACTGTGATGCCACAGCACTCTAGTGAGGGTGACATAGTGAGACTCTGTCTCAAAAAAAAAAAAAAGCATTATTAATAAAAAATAGAAGCAACCCAAGTGTTCATTGCAGATGAATGGATAAGCCAAATGTGGTGTATATTATAATAGAATATTACTTACCTTTAAAAAGGAATGAAATAGAATAGAATAGAATAGAATATTCTGACATAGAATGCAATATGGATGAATGTTGAGGACTTTATGCCAATCACAAAGTAACAAGTATTATTTAACTCCACTTACATGCGGCACGTAGAGTAGTCAGAATCACAGAGACAGAAGATCGTGGTTGCCAGGGATTGAAAGGAGAAATAGGGGAGTTGCTGTTTAATGGGTGAAGTTTCACTTTTTCAAGATGAAAGAGTTCTGAATATGGATGCTGGGGATGGTTGCTCAATAATATGAATGTACTTAATACCATTGATCTGTGTACTTAAAAATCATTAGGCTGGGTACAGTGGCTCACACCTGTAATCCTAGCACTTTGGGAATCTGAGATGAGAGGATAGCTTGAGGCTAGGAGTTTGAGACCAGCAAGAGAGAGACCCTGTCTCCATGAAAAAAACAGAAAAATTACCCAGGCACGGTGGCACCCACCTATAGTCTCAGCTACTCCAGAGGCTGAAGTAAGATCATTTGAACCTTGAACCCAGGAGTTTGAACCTGCAGTTAGATATGATGAAGCCATTGTTCTCTGCCTTGGACAACAGAGCAAGACCTTATTTCAAAAACAAAAAAGTCATTAAGTTAATAAATTTTATATCATGTGAATTAACACAAGAAATTATTTTATTTAAAAAATATTATTTAGAAAAATATAGAGAAGGATATGTTAGAATCCTGAAATGTTTGATTAGCCCCCATGGAATTCATCACCAAGAATTTTTTCAACTCTAAGTTATAGCTAGAATAAGAAAGTAGCAGATATATGGTAGCTAATGATTTAACAATTTAATTTCATTGTGCAGAGATAATTATGGCAGAGTAGTAGAAGTTCCAAAAGCACTGTGCTTTCCCAACACCCTATTTTCCCTACAGGAGATACCGCTGTGTTTATTTTATGACAGGAGATTCTAAATAACTTATTCAAGATCATTTGCTCAGTACTTTAAGGTAGGATTTCCCAACTTCGGCATTATTAACGTTTTAGGCTGGATAATTCTTCTAGTAATGGGCTATGCTGTACCTTGCTGAATGTTTTCCAGCACCCCCTGGTCTCCACCCTGTAGAAGACGGTGGCACCCTTCTTCATTGGGTAGTGATACAGACATCGTAGAAATGTGCCCTGGCAGTAAACTTGCTCCAGTTTGAGAATCACTGCTCTAATACCAGTAGGTTACCAATGTTAGGGAGGCCCAGCGGAGTCTGCTGCCTTTAAACTGGGGTTTTAGGTGGAGGTGCAGGTGACCAGAAGGCAGAGGAGAGAGGCAGGCAGGTCATCACAAGCAAGCTCAGAGTAGGGTGGGGATCATCCCCGCTGGGATGATTCAGAAAAGTATCCTGGAAAAGTTGCCACCTGAGTAGGAAATATTTTTTTCAATGGTTGTAAGGGATGGAAATCCACTCAGATTAATTCCAGGTGAAAGGGAGGTTTACTTTGAGGCGATGGAGCAAATGATTCAGCTAGGAACGGAGCTGCAAACAAGCCTCGTCTTTCCCATGACCTTGGTTTGATGGAGTGTTGTCTCCAGAACACACCCTACCTAGCTCTTACCTGGATTTCTATGTTGAATTGACTCTGTTCATTCCACACTGTTAGGAGTCTGAATCTGATTGGTCTAATTTGGGTCAGCTATGCACACAACATGATTCATTCAGCTAAAAGTAGGAACAGGAACACAAAACGAAAGCATGGTCTCCTGTCCTCATTCCTTTAGCAGCTCGAGGGGAGTGGTGGGGTGGTGGGATGGTGTCAGTTTCCCGAGAAGGAAGCTTAGGCAGACACATTTCCCAAAACTTATCTACCACAGCCTTAGAGGGTAGCTAGAATATGGGAGAAATTCACTGCTAGAAGAGAGGAAATGGCATGAACCCAGGTAGAGAACAAAAGCACCTTACATATGTTCAGTAAATTTTCTAGATGGATTAGACTCCAGCATTCCAGGGATCATTATACAGTCTGGATTTATTGTAGCCCAAAGTTCACATCACGGGCAATTGGGTAATAAGGCTGGAAATATGGACTGGTTTTTAGACTGCCAAAGGCATGAAATGCTAGGCTGAGGCATTTGGATTTTGTAGGGTGTCCCAGTGTCTGAGGACACACCATGGAGGAAAGTGGTCATGTGTTCTTAGAACATGTTCTCTGGTGCCTGGGTAAGCTCTGGGCTCCAGATTCAAGTAGCAGGTTAATTTGATTGTCTAATGTGTTAAAAGAGAAATTAAGCCAGGAAATGAAACAATGTATATAAAAAGCAACAAGAATAAGAGTTTTTTTAGTAAACCAGTAAAAAAGATAAACTAGGACAGACTGGTGGTTCTGCAATTGTAATCCCAGTACCTTGGGAGCCAAGAGGTGAGGATTGCTTGAAGTCAAGAGTTTGAGACCAGAATGGGTAACATAGTAAGACTCTGTCTGTACAAAAAATGAAAGCAATTAGCCGGGCATGGTGGTACATGCCTGTAGTACCAGGTACTTAAGTGCTAAGGCAGGAGGAAGATGGTTTGTGGCTTGAGCCCAGGGGGTTGAGGCTACAGTGAGCTATGATAACACCCCTGCAGTTCTGCCTGGCAACAGAGTGACTCTGTCTCAAAAAAAAAAAAAAAGATTATCTTGTATCTCACCTCTTAAAGTTAGTAGATTACTACAAAAATCTACTTTTAAAAAACAAGCCAAGGGCTGGGCACGGTGGCTCACACCTGTAATCCTAGCACTGTGAGGGGCCGAGTTCAAGACCAGCCTGAGCAAGAGCAAGATCCTGTCTCTAAACAATGGCCGGCTGTTGTGGCAGGTGTCTGTAGTCCCAGGTACTTGGGCGGCTGAGGCATTTGAATCCCTTGAACCCAGGAGTTTGAGGTTGCTGTGAGCTATGACATCAAGGCTCTGTACCAAAGATGACAAAGTAAAACTCTGTCTCAAAAAAAAAAAAAAAAAAAAAATCAAGCCAAGGCACTAAGAGCCATTCTACTACAATTACAAACAACAAAACAATACTTATCAGCCTTCTTCTATGGGTCCACCGCTGTTTTAACATTTATATGAATGTTTTATTCATTACCTATTAGACATTATGTTATTTTTTTCTTCTGAGGCCCAGAATCACCAAATTTTAGAGCTGTAAAGGCTTTCACCTCCATGCCAGAGGCAGTCTCCTTTACATTTACCTGTTAATCCTCTAACAGTTACCAGAGTCTGCCTACCAACTGCCCATTTACCTAGAAACTAACAGATTCCAGATTATACAGCCCTCCAGGTCTGAAGCCTGGATAGGGTTCCCTGCACAGAGGCACACTTGGGCTTGGATATTATAGTTTGGGTTTAAGAGTCCACATTAGATTATCAAAGTGTTTTGCAAACTACATGTCTTTATAGAGAATAAAAATCTACTGTAGGATTTAATAAGCCTGCTTCTTGCTTTAAATTTAATGCTAATGGTAAACTGAAAGAGATTTCTAGTGACAGATAATTAGTGATAATGGTGATTATCAGCATTTAGATAGTCCTTCACCTAAACAGATGGCAAAGCGCTTAAAAAATGAATGCTTTAAGGCATAATTTCTCTCCCTTCTTAAATAAAAGTTCCTCTAGGGTCATCAGTAGTTTGTTTTAAACACACTCCGTTATGTTACCCATAACTAAATAACAATTCCTGGGCAATTTCAGTTAGTCTGTTAATTTGCTTAGCAATTAGCTTTGAATGGATTTCTATCCTGAATACATTCTAAATGTATAAATGCATATATGCCTTGTTTGTTTTGCTTATTATTTTATTTAACTTTTCTAAGCTGCTGTGATTATCATCACACAAAGATCCATTTTGGGGGGTTGGGGAGTCTTTTTCCTCCTGGGAAAGGAAAGGTGATTTGGCCTTCCCATCATGGGACACTTAATATGTGATCTGGGGAAAAGTCACTGCAATGTTTTCTAGGCTTAATAAGAACAGGAGTTTCCACGCCAGGACCCCAGATCAAATTCCGGAAGGAAATGAGTTGTTGGTTAAGTCGTTGGTTCTGGAAAGGAGGTGCTGGGGGAAGGTAGGTGGAGGGATTGTAGCCAGGAAGAAAGACTCCCACCTTCCCTCTCTGCCTCTCCCTCTTCCTAATCCTTCCCTCCCTGCTCAGACCTTCACAGCCAGAGTCAAAATCCAGCTCTCAGCCTCTTCAGAGCGGAGGATGGCTCTGGATGCTGGACCAGAAAGCAGAAGAGAAGAAGCTGTGGCCGAGAGCCCAGGAGAGGAGGTCTGAATTGGAATCCCACAGTTTTGAGGCACCAGGATTGTCATTCTACACCTGGGGCTTCAGCTTCTTCACAGGTTAAAAATAGTTTTTATAACTCCCTTGGGCATCATGTAAAATACTAAAGCACTTGGCACATAGTGCAGATAGTGCCCAGCTCATAGTGTAAACTCCATCTGCTTTAACAGTTACTATTATTGGCACTCAGTCCCTAGAGTTGTGGGATTTACCCAGTTGTTTCTCTAGGAAGGAGGGAAAAATTTAAGGAATGGGACAGTAAAAGGGAAAAGGTTAAATTGGGAGAGGAAAGAGATGGGAAGCAAGAGAACTGCAGCAGAGCATCCCCTGAAAGCCTCGGATGCTTCCTCGGGAGGCGGACCCCTCCCAGGAAAGGCAGACGTGTGCCCTTAGTTCCTGTGAGGCTGAGAGCTGAGCAGTGGCCTGAGGAGTGCAGTGTTTGAGGCCACCCTCATCTCCCTACACCCCGCAGGCAGCACAGTTTCAGAATGAACCCAGAGCCCTGGCGTTAAAAGACCTGCCTCTGGGGCTACAGACTCAAATGCCTTCACGGATCACAGAAGTATCTCAAATGGCAAAAGCAGCCAAGTGTGTATTACCTAATGGCCTTCAAATTCAAGTTTTGTAAAAAAAAAAAAAAAAAAGAAAAGAAAAGAAAAGAAAAATCCTCTCCATACCAAACGTGTCCACACGTCTTTCATTGTTTGCAAGCTTTGGCTTAACTCTGTAAGCAGTGCTGTGCCTAGTGCTTTCAGCCAAAGGTCTGAAGGAAGGACTGGTGAGAGGGAAAGGCCTGGCTTTCTATTCTCTCCCCGCCAACCCCTAATCACATGGAGCCCTCTCTGGGGGTCACTGGGGTCCAGAAGAAGCATCCTGCAGCCGAGTAGTTCAGAGGGACAAAGAGAGGGAAAAGGCTCCCCATGGGTTGTCTAACAACTCGCTTTCATTAGGAAAAACACAATTACTATTGTCTTGGAACTGTAATGGGCGTGATGAGAACAGCCAAGAAGGCAGGGCGTAGGAGAGAAGGGATGAAAGTCGGTGTGCTGTTCTGATTTGGAGTCTTTGTTGTTGTTGTTGTTGTTTTCAATTTCAAATTAATATGAGGGCACAGATTTTTGGGTTACATTCTTCTCACTTCCAAGGTAACGTTGAAGTGGTAGCAGAGCCTTTTACCTAAGGGGCGTGCTGAACACCCTTACATTGTGCACATTAGATCCCTCCAGTTACCCTCACTCCTCCTGCCAATCACCCTCCCTCCTTCCACCTTTTTCCTCCCCTCCTCCTTGCTAGACTATATGTGAGTGTTAGCATTGGTGTAGGTGTGTAATTATTTATATATTGGTATTTTTTTCATTCTTGAGACACTTTACTAAGAAGAATGTGCTTCAACTCCGTTCAGGTACACATAAAAGATGTAATGTCAGGTTTGGAATCTTTAATTCTAAAATGACCAAAGCTTCTATGCCTCACTTTCCTCATTTTAGAAATAGGACCATTCATCTCACCTTACAGAGATGCTATTGCAAGCCAAATGAGGCCACGTATGGGAAAGTATTGATTATATATGCCATGTAATCATTGTCCACATACGTTCCTCCATTCCAATGCCAGGATCTACTCCATATATTCTGCATTTGTATTAAAAATCTTCCTTTGTCAGTTGCAAGTAGATTGAACAAAACAATTCAATGTGAAGACAGGCAGGAGGAAGTCTCTCTCAGGAGGTTGGTCAGCACTTTTGTTCTATTCGGTGTCAACTGATTGAACCCTGCCCACCTACATTGGGGAGGGCAATTTGCTTTACTCCGTCTACCCATTCAGATGTTAATTTCACCTACAAACACCCTCATATCTTCCCACAATAATGTTTGACCAAATATCTGGGCAGACCCATGACCCAGTCAAGTTGTCGCATAAAATTAAACATCACATGGTGTAAAATTCACAGTTCTGAAATTTTTTTTAACTCCCAGTGGATCCACATCAAGCATATATATGATGTAATATATAATAATAATTTTGTTGACATTCAGCAAATGCCAAGTGCTTGAGATGTATTAGGTGCTGAAGTAGGTGAGGCAAGTGCCTCCCCTTAAAGATTTATAAAACAGTTGCACAAATTAGATATAATGAGATAGGATGACACCCCCCAAAAAAAACCAGCAACAACAACAAAAACCAAACAACCCAGTATAAATAAGTAACAACAAAATACTAGATAGTTAAGTGTAATTTTCAAATTAAGTTGAGATAAAATCTCATTTTGAATACATATAATCAAAATGTTTGGCGAACGGAGTGTTCTGGATCGTTGAGTTGGTTATCAAGTATCTGTATATATATACATATTTTAATATATTTGTTATATATAATGAATTTGCATAGAATTAGAACATAATAAAATATGATTGACATGAAACCATATTGGAGTTAATTTTTCTTTAATAATTTAGAAAATATTTAAGTAACTTTTAATACTTCTGAGACATCTTTATAAATAAAATTTAATTTTAAAATTTATCATACATGAGAATTGGAGAAAATTAGAATAAATTTTTATTCTAATAAAAACACCAAGTGTTTGACATTTCCTAGAAATTTAGCGTAAAAGAAATGTGTGAACATACACTTTGAACCAAATAGAAAGAAATAAACTAAAATATGAAAATTAACTCTAATATTCCTATCTCTCATCTCTACTTTTTAGAAGTAATTGTATTTTCTTAGTTGTCCTTCCAGATACTTTTGGTGTGTACCTGTATGATATTCTTTTTAGTTTTATGCATATGGGATCCTACCATACATATTGGTTTATACCTCATATTTTTTATTTAATGGTGTACCTTAAGAGATTTTCCTGAGTCTTTTCAGTGAATCCATAATACACCACCATTTGGATCTACCTTAATGTAATTCAACAAGCTGACAATTGATGCATATATTGGCTGCATCTCGTTACCTGCTATTTCCAACAACAATTCAATGAACCTGTGTGAGCAAATAAGCAGGGTAAATTCCTGAATAAATTCTTTTTGTGTGTGTTTTTGAGACGACGTCTCCCTCTGTTGTCCAGGCCAGAGTGCCGTGGCATCAGCCTCACTCACAGAAACCTCAAACTCCTGGGTTCAAGCTATCCTCCTCCTGCGTCAGCCTCCTGAGTAGGCTGAATAAATTCTTGATATAAGTGTTATTTAGTTTTTATTTTATCCAAGTATTTCTAATTATGAGTTTTATCTTTTCCTGATGCTTAAATGAGAATTTGTTATATAGGTAAGATGTCCCAATATTTTATTTTTATTTTATTTTATTCTATTTTATTTTTTTGAAACAAAATATCCCTTTGTCACCCTCAGTAGAGTGCTGTGGCACGGCTCACAGCAACCTCAAACTCTGGGGCTCAAATGATTCTCTTGCCTCAGCCTCCAGAGTAGCTGGGACTACAGGTGCCTGCCACAATGCCTGGCTAAATTTTAGAGATGGAGTCTCGCTCTTGCTCAGGTTGGTCTCGAACTCCTGGGCTTAGGCAATTCACCCACCTCGGCCTCCTAGAGTGGTAGGATTACAGGCATGAACCACAGTCCCCTGTTGACATATTTCAATATTTTAAAAGGTCAGTTTTTGGTAGGCAGAAGGGCATAAAGAAACAGGTAAGCGTAAGTGTACTGGATTATCTTAACAAGTATGGAAGACTCAGATGAAATTAGTACATTTGTGATGACAAATATAGCAATTTATGACAGAATGAAACTTACTCTTGTGCTTTATTTGAAAAATCATTTTACTAATGCAAATAATTGTGAAAGCAGTAATTTATTTACCTAAGAATAAACTTAAAGTCATCTGCTGCTTGCATACAATGTTCTACTTATAAGTTATCCTTAAATTCTCATTATAAAATGATAAAAAGAACATTTCTCCAAAAGCATTCTATAATTTTGGCTTAGTCCTTAATGACTGCCAAAAACTGGGAGAAGAATACTCTAGTCAGAGTATAAAAGTCTCAACACATTTCTACATTTTGAAGGACTCACTTTGTAAGTATCTTGCTTGGTCTCACCAAATTGTCCTTGTTTTACTATGAATTTATATCAGTCTTCCTAAAATCATAGAGATGCTGGACTTCGAGGGTGGGGAGCATTTTTTTTTTTTTTTTGTAAAAATGAATTAAAACAATGATTGCTTTTTATTAGCTTTTTACTTATTATTAAAAGGTGCCATCTTTTACTGCATTTCTTACGAGAAAGACAGAAACCATATATGTCTCACAAAGAAACTAAAACCATCCACCTTCCTGGAGGCAGCTAAGATTAACAGCCTTCCACATCATCTTTTTTTTTTTTTTTTATTATTTATACACTAAAAACAAGGGAAATGGGAATATCTTATATGTGCTGTTTTATAATCAGTTTTCCCTTTCATGGCTATACTTAAACTCTCCAAGAAATTATTTTAGAAGTTTAAAAATCACTTGTTACTCAATGTTATTCTTTTGGGTTGTAAAGAATAATTCTCGGGCTGGGCTTGGTGGCTCCCGCCTGTAATCCTAGCACTTGGGAGGCCAAGGTGAATGTATTGCCTGAGCTTACAGGTTCGAGACCAGTCTGAGCTGGAGCAAGACCTCATCTCTAAAAAATAGCCAGGCATTGTGGCCGGTGCCTATAGTTCCAGCTACTTGGGAGGCTGAGACAAGAGAATCACTTGAACCTAAAAGTTTGAGGTTATTGTGAGCTGTGATGCCCTCTACCGAGGGCAACAAAGTGAGACTGTCTCAAAAAAAAAAAAAAAAGAATAATTCTCAGTACAATAACAAACTAATTCACTACGATATCCATGTTGTGATTTTACATACTAAACATTTCTTTTTTGGTCTTTTCTGTCTTGTTGGTTTTTACAAAATGACAAAATTAAATATTAAATTCCCTTTGTTTGAAAATTATTTGTGGATAGAAAATAAATATTGTGTCCCAATGGTGATGATATTATATAATTTTAATAAAAGTTTTATTATTACATTTTTGATCCTTCATGTTCTGCTGGCAGATATTTTTAAAAGCCAGCTCTTCAGAACTTCTAGAAATTAAGAAAAAAATTTAAATGTGTGAAATGGTGCGGACCTGGTGACCTTGAGTGGTATGCAGGTAAGAGCTGCTCAGCTTGTGTTCTGTTCCCACATTTGTCCTTTATATGCAAGCATACACATGCACACACATGCACACATACACACGTGCACATGCACATATACAAACACACGTTTACCCACATGAAATTGGCTCAAAATAAATATTAACTTTCCACTTTGAGTAAAAAGTGATGTGATGACACACCTAGCCCCTGGAAGCCCTATTGGAGGAGATGCTATCTCTTCATGGTGTTTGCCTTACAGAGGAAGGAGTCTTGTTACACGGTCATGTTTAGGATCGCCAATCTTTCCTTTTCCCTTTGCTTTGTTTTAAGTACCAATTGCTTCCTCAGTTATTGTCAAGAAAGCTGGTGGGGCAGCTCTAAGTAAAGATTTTGAGGGAAAAATGAAGAACCATATCATCTTTTCAGCAAAGGATTTCTAACCTAGAAATCCAGAGATTCCTAAATAATAATCATAACAATTAAGTATTTGAAAGTTTATTTGTGGGACTGTAAAAATTTATGTAAAATTCACATCCCACAAATAGTCTTTTAAAGTATATAGTGCAGTGGTTTCTAGTATATTCATAAAGTTCTGTAGCCATCGTTTCCATATAATTTCAAAACATTTTGGTCACCTCTGTCCCCATTAGCAGTGACAGATGCTAGTCTGTCACTGCTAGTCAGATGGACCCATCCTTTGACAACCACTAATCTACTTTCTATCTGTATGGATTTACCTGCTCTGCACATGTCATGTAAATGGGACCACATGAATGTGGCTTTTTGGTCTGTTTTTTAAAAAAACTTAGCATAATGTTTTCAAGGTTCATTCATGTTGTAACATGTATTAGTACTTTATTCCTTTTTGTGGCCAAATAATAAGTTACTATATGACTATGCCCCATTTTTTTTTGTTCATTTATCACTTTATGGTCATATGAGTTCTTTCTACTTTTTGACTAGTATGAGTAATGCTGTGAACATTACATGTTTTTGTATCTGATGGTTTAGTCTTTATTATGTGCTTTATTTAAATCTGCTGTCTCATTGGACCTCACCAATACTTTATGAGATAAGTCTTGCTATTTCCATCCTATAGGTAGGGAAACACAGGCTCTCATATAGAGATATGAGATATGAGATAATTGCTTAGTTTGTGTTAGAATCAGCACTCTAATCCAGTTCTACTTTTTAAAATAGCTTATAGAATGTCAGAAGAAGTACACCATTCCCTAGGAAAGGTGAAATTTGTTTCTTATTTTTAGTTTTGTAAAGAGGTGAATGTACTTTTGTCTCATACTGGTTAGAAAAGTGAAGTGTAGGCAAATTTACAGATTCCAGAAGAAAATGTTGCTATAACAAGTGGTCAGAATTTCCTAAAATGGAGTTAAAACAGAATCATACCCAGGCGTCGGATGGGATCAGGCATTTTTTTGTTTCTTGTAGTTTGGTGATTTTACTTTCAAGGAAAATGCAGACAGATTGTAGCTGTTCGCAGTTTTAATGGTTCACAGATAGAAACAGCTTCAGATAATTTTTTCCTCCTAATTATCATGCATCTTGGAGATATGTTTCTGACTAGATTTAAATCTTAACATAGTCTATTAATATTTCAGTTTTGTCATCAGGCACATGAAATAGTATTATTCATGCAAACCTTGCCAAAAGCATTCTGACTCAAAACTTGACTAAATTAATATAGTCCTTTTTTGATATTCGAGTCATCATATATCAAGATTTTGCATGGAACTTTGGAAACAGTTTAATCCAATTCCGTACCTGATGTGTGTATTCTGGTTCATTAATTAAACCTCCCTCCTCACCTGCCTCTTACGGCCAAAGCATAATGAAGAACAGAAGCTTAACAACAAATGAAAAGGTCTTGTTCAGTTCCTCCCCATGTTGTGTTCCTGATGAACTCTAGGTTACCCTTGCCCTTCTCTGACTTTACAGAGGTAATTCCTCTCCCTGTGTATTAGTACTCTATTCAACTTATTACATCTCATTGAAATTACGTGTTTAAATATCTGTGTTCTCTGTTAGATGATAAGTCTCTTAAGACAGTTTGTTAATCTTTAGCATCCAGTAGAATTCTTAGGATAGTCATGCAATAAAGATTTGTTGATTTTGAATGGACCTTTTACTAGGATCCCAAGAACTGTGATTTCTGATTTTCCTGATTGTGAAGTCACCATCTGCATTACCATCAGCTAACACTTATTGAGCCCTTGTAGCTGGAAGAGCTTAACTTGACTTACAGATTGATGAAGTATTTTGCCCATGGTCCCAGCACTTAGGAAGTTAGTGAAGTCTATGCAAAACAAGTCAAGCCAGACAAATGTAGATTCAATGTTAATATTTAGCTGGACTGTCCAGACATACGCATGTAATGGAGTATCGATGTCTGGAGTATGTACAAAGATTAGATATACTGAGGTTGGGTCATGTTATTAGCAAGCCTCACAAGGATCAATCAGTCCTTCTTTCAACATAAAATTATTGAGCAATTATTCTAAAGGTGGAGCCACAGGACTTCCTGACTGATTGGATGTGGGTGTAACAAATAAAAGTCCAGGAGGCCTCAGGTGTTTTTTTCCCGGGCCACCCGAAGGAAGGAGCAGCCATCTACTGAAACGGGGGCAGCTGTGTGTGGGCTGCAGGTTTGTGGGAGGTGATCAGGAGTCAGTCACCATGTTCTAGCCAGCCACTCGGGGCACCTGAGGGAACAAATAGGAAAGGTCCAAGCCAGTGCCATCACATTCTCATGGAGGGTGGGGACAAAATATAATGCATAATGAAATCATGTAGATGTCCAAAGGGTTGGGAGCTAGGAGGTGCCCAAGAGGAGCAAGGTGAGGGGGTCAGAGAGCTGGGCTGTGGGGCTACCTGGAAAAGAGTGTTTCAAACAGAGGAAATAATCAGTGTAAATGTCCTAAGGTGGACAGTGCCTGTTAGTTCCTCCTGGAATCATGGAAGAGGGAAGAGTGACTAGAATAGGGTAGCTGAAGACACTAAGGGAAGATATCTGAGGGGCTAAGGGACAGGTCACATAGGGCTGGGAGGCCACAGCGGGGACTTCAGCTTGCACTACTCTTGTTCAAACAGGGAGTCCTTGGAAGGTTTCCAGCAGAGCAGTGACCTGATCTGACTTACGTATTCAAAGGATGACTCTGGCTTCTGGGTTGAGCGTGGACTGCAGGAAGGAGAATAAACAGAGTCACGTGGAAGCAGGGGAATTTTAAAGATGGGACTGTGGTAATCCAGGCAGGAGATGCCGGGACTGTTGGGGGCTGGGGAGGAGGGAAATAGTAGTTTCATCACAGTCTAAAATAATCAGTAACAGAATCTGTGCCACTTCGATCTTGCTCAGGTGAATTCCTCAGGGGGCAGGTGGCTGATGAATCTCCTCAGGATAACCGATGCTTTTAGAAGAGCATTGTTTTTGTTCCAGCTACTTGGGAGGCTGTGGCAAGAGAATCGCCTAAGCCCCAAGAGTTAGAGGTTGCTGTGAGCTGTGACGCTACAGGACTCTAGGGAGGATTTTAAAGTGAAACTCTGTCTCAAAAAAAAGCATTGTTTTTAAAGGGACTAAGCTAGACATTAGAAAACTTGAGTTTCTTGGAGTATAAATGTCTTAACACAATAATTAAGTAAGTGAGGTGAAGGCTATGTTAATCAGTTTGATGTAAGCATTCCAAATTGTATATAAAATCAGCACTTTGTACCACATAAATGCATTAATGTATACAGTTATGATTTAATAAAAAAAGAAAAGACGAGTTTCAGTTCTGCTTTTTAATTAATTTACTATGAGTTTCCATGTTCTTCACTTACTTTTCATATCTTTTAATATTGGTATAATGAAGCCTACCTCACAGAAAAGTGAAAAAAAAAAATGTGATGGCATATGCAAAGAAGTATTATGAACAAAGAAGTTAACACAAAAACATAAGGTGGGATTATCACAGTGAGAAATGGCTGGGTGCGGTGGCTCACACCTGTAATCCCAGCACTTGGGAGGTTGAGGTGGGTGGACTGCCTGAGCTTACAGGTTCAAGCTCAGCCTAAGCCAGAGCGAGACCCTGTCTCTAAAATAATAGCCGGGTGTTGTGGTGGGCACCTGTAGTCCCAGCTACTTGGGAGGTTGAGGCAAGAGAATCATTTAAGCCCAAGAATTTGAGGTTGCTATGAGCTGTGACACCACGGCACCCTACTGAGGGTGACAGAGTAAAACTCTGTCTCAAAAAAAAAAAAAATCATAGTGAGAAATGCTGAATATATGTATTTTTGAACTGTGGATACTATGGAAGCCTCAAAAGCATACTTAAAAATATCCAGCAAATTATGTGCTTTGTCAAAAGGAGTGAGGGAAACCAGGAGCAGTTCTTTTCAAATGGAGATCTCTTCTTGGACTCAGAAATATAACAGAGAAAAATTTTAAAAATTCAAAATACAATTATCATCATTTGCTTTAATTAACAACATAGACTGAAAAGAATGAGTAAACGTCTAAGTATTTTACCTACAGTAAAAGTTGATATTGAAGGGTTTTTCTTTTTCTTTCTTTCTTTCTTTCTTTTTTTTTTTTTTTTTGAGACAGTCTCTCACTATGTCACCCTTGGTAGAATGCCGTGGCGTCACAGCTCACAGCAACCTCAAACTGTTGGGCTTAAATGATTCTTTTGCCTCAGCCTCCCAAGTAGCTGGGACTACAGGTGTCCACCACAACACTTGGCTATTTTTTTGGTTGCAGTTGTTTAGCTGACCCGGGCTGGGTTCGAACCCCCCACCCTCAGTGTATGTGGCTGGCACTGTAACCACTGTCCTACAAGTGCCGAGCCAGAAGTGTTTTTCTTATCAACGGAAAATCGCACATATTACAGGATTTTATTCTTAAATTAATGCATTTTAATCAAACACTTCAGGTATCTCAAAAATTTTAATTATGACATTTTATTGCTCCATTTTATATATTAGTTTTACTATTCTAATGGTGTATGACATAATCTGGCCATTAAATTAATGATCACCTGTGGTCATTGTTCTAAAATGTAATGAATATTAGTTGGGACCCCAGGCCTTCTCTTCTCCTTTTCAGTATAGAACTTATTTGGATGATGACAGTGAAAGGCAAGCAAGGTTAGAGATACTGGGTAGGATCCGTTCTTCTGCTATTACCCCTAGTTTTGTGTGGGCCAGGAATAGAGCACAGTTTTTCTGAAACCAATCAAGAATATTCTTTTTGTTACCTACCTCTTCCCCCACCCCCAATTTGAATCTACAGTGATTTACATACTATGAATGACATCCTTTCCAGATGAGATACTCAGTCTGATGGGTGAAAAACCAAAGACACAACTAGTTCAAGGCCAGCAGAGCCTCAGAGAACCCCATGCTTCAACTGAGCCACCCTAAATGCCCTACAGTTTTCTCTTATAGCCCTATGAGTAGAGTTCAGCTAACACTTCTGCTATGCTTCCTAGAGAGCCAAGCAAGATTCAGAGATTTCTAGGACTGAAGCCACTCTTGACAGATTGGCCTCTCTATCTGTGTTCACTCTGTGGGCCTTTGCCTCAGCTCAACAGTCTTTACACTACATCAGACACATGCAACTAAGCTCTATTATTATTTTTTTTTCAGATACAGGATCTCATTCTGTCACTGAGGCTAGAGTGATCATATTCACTGCAGCCTCCAACTCCCAGGTCAAACAAGCTTCCTGCTCCAGCCTAGTGGCTGGGACTAAGGAGTGCCCCACCACACCCAGCTAATTTTTTAAAAGACTTTTTGGTAAAAATGGGGTCTTGCTATGTTACTCAGGCTGGCCTTGAACTCCTGATCCCAAGTGATCTTCCTTCCTAAGCCTCCCATGAATGCTGGGATTACGGGCATGAGCCACCATGCCAGGTCCCAAAATCTAATTATAAAGATATTTCTACTCAAAAAAATTTTACAACTAAAATTTGACCAACAGAAACACTCATATTTTGAGATAATTTCCTATGCCTACCTTATATTTATCAAGCTGTAGTTTAAGTTAAACTGTGTGGGAATAAGGGAAAGGAACCCTGCAAATACAAGGGCAATGGGAGAGGAGAGATTGTCTTGTATCATTGGGTATCTTCACTGAGAAGCAAAAGCACAGTCCATGCAGATGCCATGGAATGTTTGGGGCCCTGCGTGTCACTGCCGTCTTTGAGAAAAAATGGGTGCAAAATATGGATCTCTGGGGAAGACCTATTGGTTAGGCATCTCAGACAATTATTTTTGCAAGTACAAAAAAACTCAAGTCACATTGCCTTAAAGGGCAAAGAAATTTATTAGTTCCCATCAGCAGAAGCCCAGACACGGGACAGGTTTTCAGTCATCTTAATCCTTGACTTTCTCTCCATTTCCCGGTGACTGGTCCAGCCAGCTCTGCACTTCTGGTCTGCTCCATTCTTGAGCCGTAGTGACTGGGCTGCAGCAGTTCCAGATGTATAATCTGTGAAAATGTTATCCAGGAGAAGACAAATAATAGCTACCAGAAGCTCAGTCTGGAAAGTAAGGTAGAAGCCCCCAGCATACATTGTTGGGTAATAAGCAAGAATGTTTGCTTGCCTGGTGACAGACAAGGATGGATTTATCATTCATTCCAGCTCTGTTTGGAATGCTTAAGGGGGAATGCATGCTAGATGGACAACTGGCAAAGTTGACCCACTCTCATTTCTTTCTGCTGGATTTGCTGAGGGTAGTACCATGTTTTACTTACTCTTTTATTTCTGATATCTATCATGGTGGATGGTTCATAGTAACTGGTCCATAAATGTCACTGAATAAATAACGAGTACTTGGAAAAGGGGCAAGTACTGATCCATATTTGTCCATGGTTAAAATAATTTCAAATAATTTCTGGCTTTGTAAAATTCTAAAGGAAGGCATTTTTAAAGAGCATTCTAGCTGGAGGTACAGAGGAAGATCCAGTAATAGATTCAGGACTCAAATTGCATAGGATTTTATAATGGACCAGATGCCAACCATTGGAATAACATTTCACAGTAAACAGACATAACTGCTACATTTTTTAATGAACAATTTGGATCCTGAATCAAATGAGCTTCTGAATTTTCACACATGGAAGCTTCCAGATTTTCAGCCTGCATTAATAGGTTTAGAATTATTTTGCTTGGAGATGAGGGCATGGACTTGTGGGCTGGTAATTTGCAGGCATTTCTTCCAGATTTTAAGATTATTTGGATTTAGCACTCCAGTGCTCAATAGAAAGCAGCTGGCACTGGCTTTTACAAACTACTCCCTGTAAATGCAAGCTTTCTTCTAATTTACTCACAATTTACCCAGGACAATATAAATGTTACAAATTACCAGCAATGGATTACTGTGAATAGGAGGGGACAGGATATCAAAGAAAGCTTTGTAGCAGCTTTTTGGATCTGAATGTGCCCAGCCTTGTGCTGTTACATTTTAGGGTTGTAGTTCCTTTCATGGCACTGGTGGTATTTTGTAGTTTCCAGCCAAAGTCTTTACAATGTAAACACTTCAACAAGTGGGTGTCTTTGGGAGGAGCCCTCAGTCTTTCACTGCCACAAACTTCAGCACTTCCTCATGGTTGCCTCCCCATCCTGATTCAAAACAAAACAAACAAGCCTGGCCTACGCCTCTGTCTCTGCACACCTGCCAGAGGTGCGTGGTACTGAGATGTAAGTACTTATCATCACTTACTCAGTGAGTAAGCTGAGCAGTAATTGTGCTGGTTGGGGCCTTCATGGTCTGACCAGGGGTCCGGACTGGCAGCTGACCGTGTATTGTTTGGGCTGCCACAGTCTGTCTTTTTAATTTTTTTTTTCTTATTATGTTTGGATTTGAAAGGCCTTTGGTGAGACAGGCTCTTTTGTTCATGGCCTCACTCCGTCCTACTTGACTCATGCGTTTCCATTACCTGCCTGGCCCCAGGAGTGTTGACCTTGCCACCCCAGATTAAACCATGGAAGAAAATACGGAGACATTGAGGCTGAGCTTATTTAGGTTAAGCAGGGAAAATTACAGAATAAAACAGATACTCTTTCAACATCCTGCAATAAACATAGCCATTAGCATTTTCAATTATTGCTTCCAGAATTGCAATGAAACCGGAACTTGAAGTACCGTCAAAACTTTGATATCATTACGCCTACCCTATGGACTGTGATTTTGGATTGACTTGGCACTCAAAGGAGTTTCCTGGGAATACCCTAAGAATTTAGTTCATCTCAGTTGTTACTCTGGGAAGTCTGATTGTGGAAAGAAGAACAATGCCTTCGTTTGTACATAAAACACCCTGGGGGGAGTGAGAAACATTTTCCTCCCGCCTCAGGTGTTATTCTCCAGCATTACAAGTTGTTTTGTTTACTAATTTGCTTTCTGTACTTCCCATATAGGCTTCCCAGGTGTTTTTCCCTGTATTCTTCTGAATACTTTCATGTATTACTCTGAATACTTTCATATTCACATACCTACTCAACCAATATTTGTTGAGTAGTGACTCACACCACAGTAGTGACTCAACAGTCTCTACTTAGTAAGTCACATACTCACTAAGTGGTAGCAAAATTAAGTCTGGGTAAGAACCTCTGAAAAATGAGGACTGTTGTAAGTCAGTGATTTAAGGCAAACTTAGATCATTTGTGAGAATAAAACTTTTTAAGAAATATGTCACAAATCCTTACTTGTATATGAATTTTAGTTATTCTAATTAGAGGGTAAGTGATCTGCTTTATACCAGCTATTTCTTAGATGTCCATGGAGACTTAACTACGGTAATTAAGAACATATTATTTTTGTTTTAAAATGATTATACATCCACAGGAAGTTGTACAGGTAGTCCAGAGAGTTCCTTTGCACGAGTCACTCAATGTTCCTGACAGTAACATCTCACATAGCTACAGAGCAATATCAAAACCAGGGCGCTGACATTGGTCCAACATGTTTGCAAAGTTCCATTTTATCAGGTGTGCAGACACACGTAACCACACCGCAATCAAGATTCGGAGCTGTTCCAATACCACAAAGATTGTCTTCTGGCTGCCTGCCCTTCCCCACACCACCCCTAAACTCTGGCAAGCACCACTGTGTTTACCATTTGTATAGACTTACCATTTTGAAATAGCTGTCTAAACGAAATCATGTAGTATGTGACCTTTTGAGACTGGCTTTTTGCACTCAGTGTAATGCCCTTGAGATCTTTCCAAATCTGTTTATCAATAGTTCATTCTTTTCATTGACGAGTAGTATTCCAAAGTATGGATGTACCAGTTTGTTGGCATTTCAAATAAAGTTGCTATGAATAACCATGTACAGGTTTGAGTGGATGTACATTTTATATTTCTCTGGGGTAAATGCAGTTGCTAGGTTATATGGTAAGTGCCTATTGATTCTTTTGTAAGAAACTGCCAAGCTGTTTCTCAGAGCAGTGGTACAATCTTATACTCTCAGCATGCTATTTTTTATTTAAGAAATACAGCAGTTCCATAAGAAATTGATCCTTAATAATGGTTCTTCAAATGGGAACAGCCACTTTGTGAAAACATTTGCAATCATTCTGCCTCATTTCATTAAGTAGAGATGTCTTTTGCAAGACATTATAATTGATGGTGAAACCCAGGATCCTACTACTTAGTTTACAATAGACCAGGAAATACAGAGGCTATGTTGGACAGATAGGGACAGCAGGGGTCAACAGGCCTTCAATTGTTGAGCTCACTTTATCAACACGGACACTGTATGTTCCGGCATTTTAGATAATCAAGTGTCACTTTGTTGTCAAAGGGCTTTCCTCTTCCAAAATGCTGAAACTATTTTTTAGTGTTATCTGCTTGCCTTGGCCACCTTCCCAGGATTTAGAGGGCAAGCCCTTTTCAGCTCCAACTTTTAAAAAAAGAACATGCAAGGGTGTAAGGCCATGGCAGTGAATCTCAGAGGCAGTAGTCACATCCGTAGACTGGTGGAAGGAAAACGATTTTTGGCTTCAGGGTCAGTTCTAGCACTTTTTAGCTGTTTGACCTGTGTTACTTATGCCCCCTCAGCGTCAGCTTCATTTTCAGTAGAATGAGAACACTGCTGTGTATTTCATAAGATCCACGAGAGTATCAAGTGCACTTATGCATGTAAATCAGTGGACATATAGTATCAACAGACACAGATATTGTTTTGTTTTTGTTTTTTTAGAGACTGAGTCTCACTTTGTTGCCCTCAGTAGAGTGCTGTGGCATCATAGCTCACAGCAAACTCCAGCTCTTGGGCTTAGGCGATTCTCTTGCCTCAGCCTCCCAAGTAGCTAGGACTACAGATACTCGCCACAACGCCCAGCTATTTTGTTGTTGCAGTTAGGCTGAGGCTGGATTTGAACTCGCCACCATTGGTATATGAGGCCAGCGCCCTACTCACTGAGCCGCAGGCGCTGCCCCACAGCTATGGTTTATTGGGGGCTTCTTACATACCAAGTCAGACAACAAATTTCAAGAACTCATCCTAGGAAAAGTGCTACATACCTCATTGCTGCACATCACTATGGTCTTCTTCAAACATACTCGTGTTGTGTAGGGCACCTGCCCCATATACCGGAGGTGGCAGGTTCAAACCCGGGCCTGGCCAAAAACTGCAAAACAAACAAACAAAAGTACTCGTGTTGGGAAGCTATGTGCTGATGCCAGGGCCTAGTCCACCCTTCAAGGCCCTTTTTCTAAGGATGAGTTTGCAAATTTAATTGTCCAACTTCACACTGTGTTCAGCACTTTGTAGGCTTAAAAACCAGGACTATGCTCCCTTCCTTCTCTCTAATTTTCTTTGTTTTCTTACTTAGAAATAATCTCTTCAGAGTGGGAAATATGATGGTTGAGTTTATAACTTCATTCTTTCATTCAACAAATATTTATTGAGCAGCTAGTGTGGGGAAGGCATGGTTCTAGGTTCTGATGGCACAGCCCTGAACAAGGTCTGTGTTCTGATGGAGATTAGATTCAAGCAGAAGGAGACTTGTAAGAAGTGAGTAAACAAATACATATACTGAAGAACGTCAGACCGTGCTAAGAAAAGGAAGAGGAACAAGGCAGTGTGAGATGACAGGTGGCCAGGACTAGTCTGGGAGATGACGAGTTAATGATACTAGAAAAGGTGGTCAAAGGAGCATCCTTTAAGGAGGCGACATTAGCAAAGGGACAGGAAGGAAGAGAGAATACTACAATAGGAAGACGTAGGAAAAGAGAGTTAGAGGTAGAGGGGATGTAAGTGAGAAAACCTTGATGGGTTTTGAGGAGCACAAAGGAGCCAGTTCCTAGTGTCCAACAAATGAAAGGGTAAGTGAAAATGGAGATCGGACTTGCTCCGACATGGCAAGAAGTTTGAACTTTATTTGAATTGTGACAGGAAGGTTTTGAATGTTGGAGTAATGTTATCTGGTTGATGTTTATATCAAAAGCAGATTAGATGGGTTAAGGTGGGAAGAAAGTAAACCAAGGAACAAGTTAGGAGGCTATTGAGGTAATCCAGATGAGGGGGATTGTGGTGTGGCCAAGGTTGTCAGCAATTGAGATGGAGAGAAGACAGATGTGGGATAAATTCTGGAGAAGAGCCGATAGGATCTACAATCAGGCGTCCTCAAACTGCGGCCTGCAGGCCACATGGGCGGTGTGATCGTATTTGTTCCCGTTTTCTTTTTTCATTTCAAAATAAGATATGTGCAGTGTGCATAGGAATTTGTTCATAGTTTTTTTTTTTTTTTTTTTTTTTTAACTATAGGCCCTCCAATGGTCTGAGGGACAGTGAATTGGCCCCCTATTTCAAAAGTTTGAGGACGCGTGATAGAGGGACAGAACCTGGGAGTGAAAGAAAGGCCAGAATCAAGAATGACCAGAATTTTGGCTGAGGATTTGTTGGGTGGGAAATCCAGGGTTGCTGCTCTGTGTTGTACAAGATCGGCTTAGATAGGTCTGTGTATGTCATCACCAGTGAGAAACAAGGCTGTGATACAGATCTGGTGGAACTAGAGAAGAGATTTTGGGCTACTTTGTAACTTTTGCTTCAGTGGTCCTCCACATGGCTCATTTCCTGCTCTGCTCAGGGCTCCCACTCTGCTTCCTCACACCTGGGCAGAACAGGGGTAGCCTGGCAGGGCATGGCAGGCTCATCAGAGTTGGCAGGGGCTCTGGAGGATGAGACCTGCCCTTTAGGTGGTGTAGAGTCCTTTCCTGTCTGTCTGCACTGGTCCTGAGCAGGGATTGGGGCTAGAACAGAGCAGACCCCTACTCATCCCTTCCTGGGCTTAGGGTCGTAGGGTGTGGCCATGGGCGGCTCATGGTACTGAACCCCCTGCCCGCTGCTGTGGGCTGACTCTATGGGAAGCTGGTGGAGATGATTTCATGTTTCAAGAAGTTTTCTTAATTCTCTGAGCTCCAATTTCCTCATCCATAAGATGGGGGTAGTAACAAGTATTGCTTTTCAGAGTTTTTGAGAATTGACTTAATTTGAGAGGCAATGGAGATAAGCTTGGCTTAGAGTCCGGAATTAGGCCTCCTGATTCCTTTTCATCTGGAATTTTTGGTTGTGGGACGTTGGAGCAGGTTTTTTAACCTCCCTATGCCCATTTCCTTATTCCCAGCAAGAGGATAATAATGGTATTTACTTCATATTTTGTTGTGAGGATTAGATGAAAGAATTAGTGGAAAAGTGCTTTGAACTGTACCTGGCATTTGACTATAGCATTTAAAAATAGCTGTTGGTGGTCTCGAACTTGTGAGCTCAAGCAATCCACCTGCCTTGGCCTCCCAGAGTGCTAGGATTACAGGTATCTTGATTACATGCATCAGCCACTGTGCCCGGCCTTAAAAAATTTTTTTTAATAATAAATTTTTTCGGCTCAGTGCCTGCAGCTCAACCAGCTAAGGCTCCAGACACATACACCAAAGCTGGCAGGTTCGAATCCAACTCAGCCCCGCCAAACAACAATGACAACTACAACCAAAAAATAGTCGGGTGTTGTGGCAGGTGCCTTAGTCCCAGCTACTTGGGAGGCTGGGGCAAGAGGATCACTTAAGCCCAGGAGTTGGAGGTTTCTGTGAGCTGTGATGCAATGGCACTCTACCCAGGGCAACGACTTGAGGCTCTGTCTCAAAACTAAATAAATAAGTAAATAATTTTTTTCTAAAAAAAAAAAATAAATAAAATAAAAAAATAAAAATAAAAATAGCTGTTGGTAAGAGACATTTAAATGAAGGTCTATTATGAAAAATATGATGCTGTGAAAAGTGCCTTAATATTAATAAGCTAGTTATTCTTTTTCATTGTTTCACATTTAAACAGATTCTATTTCTGTTTTCCAGAAATAATTACAATTTGAGTTGGTAAATCTCTGATATCCAAATGAGAGGATCGCATTCTCAGAGGACAGATCACACAACTGGATGAGGATAGCAGCAAAGCCCACGGTGAAGCTGAGTGCACAGTTTGATCTGTCTAAACAGGTTGCTGTGGTTCAGCCACTGCTTCAATGCCAGGGTGCCACAGGCAGATGCACCCAGAGAAGCTGGAAATCTGGAAGTTTTAGATACAATTTCTGGGTTTATTAATGTTGGCACTTTAACCAAAGAATCTAAAAATACCTTGCTAGCTAAAGAAATGTACATTTCAGTGTAGGTGGACCTGACCCATGAAGTTTAGAAATACTGATCTAAATTACTGAGGATTAGTTTGTGAGATCAGCCAGAAATGCAATCCAGGAAGAGTCAGTGTAAATGAAAAGATGATTTAAGTACCTAAAGCCACAGGGGCGAGACAGGCTCCAGGAGATGATGCCTTAGAAGCTGCTCTAAGGCAGGAGAAAGACTGGACTTGGGAGTGAGGAGGACACTGAAAAGATAAAGCATGTGGCCTCTGGTGACCTGGGCACGCTGGCCTCAATGCCACGGATGTCTGCATTTTGAATATACACCTTCTTTCTACTTCCTTGGCAATCAGGTCACACAGAGACAGTATTGTTTAATTGCTACCACTTCCTGGGGCCCGAATTGCACCTGCTGTGCCTAGCTGTGGGATCATCCTAAGTTAGGCAACTGCTTGCTTTTGTCTGAGCTTTTCTGCATTTTGAAGGGAGGATAAGCAGGAAGACATTGCCAGAATCGGACAATGTAAACCAGTCCACTAACGTGACATTGCCAGAATCGGACAATGTAAACCAGTACTCACTATAGGGTGAGTACACAGACCATGTGGTGGCTCACTTTCACGCTTCATGACCTGGATTATCACACAACTATTTGGTTATAATTTTCATAACTCCACAGTGCCAAATTAAGGCTTTATGATATTTATATAATGGTCTTCTATCTACCAGCAGAGAAAAGCAAAGTACAAAAATTGGAGGTGGGGTGGGGATGAAAGCTATGCACCTATTACTAATATTCAAAATGAGAATCAAACATTTAGCAAAATTTAATGTTATAGGATGGTACCAGTTGATAGGGTCACTTTTGTCCACACCAGGGACCACTGAGCAATGGTTGGAGACATTTTTGATCATCACAACTGAGGGAAGTATTTGCTGCTGGCAATTAGTGGCAGAGGCTATGGATGTTTCCAAGCCTTCTACCCTGCCCAGGAGAACCCACGCCACACAGAATTAGCAGCCTCAACACGTGAACAGTGACAAGACTGAGTAACCTGCAATAGTTTGAAAAAAAGTCCACATAAATTTAGAAATGAAGACAGATGCCTTAATTAAAGGCCACCACGCGCGTGCTCTGGTTAAAGGTGTGCATAGGTGTGATGATAGCAAGTTGCTGTCCCTTCATGAACTCTCGGCTGAATCACACCAGTTACAATACGTATATGTGAGAAGCAACCCACCTCCTCCTAAAGCAAGAAAACTATCTTCACTATGAAGGAGATGCTTAGAGCTGCACGTGGAGTCCCTCAGAAGATGAATGTGTTTCCATATAGAGCAACAATCATACAAACAGGTAGAACTTGAAGAGCAAAACCTACGATCCTTTGTCTTTTCAAGTGGACCAACTGCTTGTGTCTTCTCCACCAAGTGCTCTTAGTAGGTGGTAGAATTTATTTATCTCTTTTAACATCTTGCTCTATTGACAGATGCTTTAAGTATAAAGGAAGTTTAAAGGCAAATAAATAGAGGCTGGAGAGTTCAAGCAATAGAGTGTGGTGTGGACAAGTCTTTAGCAAGTATAAAGTTTACTAGGAGGTGACCCTGAACTGAAGATTCAGGACATTCTTTCTGGAGGATGGGCTCTACCCTGAAGTATGGACAGAGCTGCTGAAGACAGAGGGAAACATAAACCCCTGGAAAGTTTGGGATATTGAGTTGAAATGCTGAACTTCATAAATTGTCTGAAATAAAGGAAGCAAGACTGGGATGAAAGATGTCTTTCTTTTTTTGCAAGGGAAGTTTTTGTTGTTGTTGTTGTTGTTTTGAGACAGAGTCTCATTCTGTTGCCCCTGGCTAGAGTGCCATGGTGTCATAGCTCACATAACCTTAAACTCTTGGGTTCAAGCTCAGCGTCTCTAGTAGCTCTTGAGTTCAAGCAGTACACTTGCCTCGGCCTCCCAGAGTGCTGAGATTATAGGCATGAGCCACCACACCCAGCCAAACTTGGGTTTTGAAGCATTTTTGAAGAAACAGGCATTTCAATTTCCCTGCAAAGGGGCAGGAGTGGAATCTGGCTTTGGGAGTGAAATCTATGCATGAACTACTAAAGCAAGGTAGGCTTTTTTCCTTGCCTATAAACAATCTCATTATGCACCTAAGGAAGTCATACCACCCAAAGAACCAAATAGAAACTAAAACCCAAACTGAAATATTTATGGGATTAAAAAGAAAAACTTAATCATTAAGCTTAATTAATATGTATATTCTTTTATTTACTTATTTTTAAGTTGGTGGTCCAACTTAAAAATAATGGTCATAGTTTCCATTATTAAGTTTTTTTCTCCTTTGGCCACAAATAAAAACAGGAAGAATGTGTGTTTACTGAGTATTTACCAGATGTTGTTGTAAACACTTCACATATATAGCTCTTTAAGCCTCACTTGTCAAGTATGCAGTATTATGTATTCCTCTATCAGCTTCCATATGACAAAACTGAGACCCAGGAAGGGTCCATAGTTTGTTAAAATGAATTTAGCTAGTAACTGAGGACCTGAAATGTCAATCTATGCGATCTGGTCCCAGACTCGGTCACATAAACATTACTCAGTATTTCCTCTCTAGTACAGACTGAAATCAGGATCCAGAATTTTTCTAAGCTGTATGAGTCAGTTTTGCCAAAAGGAATATTGAGAAAATAAATGCCTTGTTTATCCAAAGATTTCTTTGAATTCTCCTTATTGTTCTGGAAGGAAAGGAGGACAAATGAGACCTTCGACAGCTCAGTTGGTAGAGGATGGTAGGGGATGAGAAGAAGGGATACAGTAAGTCCTCACTTAACATAGTGCAACTTTGAGTGAAACCATGTAGAATGAAACCATTTTTTCCCTCACCAACATTATAAGCAATGTAATTTGAGGATCTTATGGACATTGTTCCACTTAAAGTCACTGTTTACAAGAAATTATCAATTGCATTAAGACGTGCTATACTTAAAAGCTGACTGATTTGGACCTATTTTAGGGCAGTTTTCTCAGATCGGCAAGGTAGCAGTGAACAAGAAAATAGGTTACTTCCATATCAGAAGTGGCTTGAATTCTAGCTAAACCTACTAGCTGAGTGGCATTGGGAGAGTTATGTAATGTCTATGACCCTCAAGTTCCTCGTTTGTAAAGTGTATGTTAACACATCCTTGAGTTGTTGTAAGGACTAAATGATTTATTTCAGGCAAAACTCCAGGTGAAGTGCCTAATACAGTGCCTGGCACATAGAAAGTGCTCAGTAGATGTCAATTCTTGCTTTTTACGGGGAGCTTAGTGGTGGAATTATAGAATAAAGGGTGAATCAGCAAGTAAATCTCAGCTATATATTTTTAAAATGTGGGATTAAATGTAATTCTGTCTCTGCCAACCTGAAATAAGGTGACCCCTGGAAAATTATTTAACCCTTTGGAAACTTTAATTTATGAAGGAAACTTTCATTTATACATTATTTATTCTATATTGTATAAGTCTATAATTCTAAAAAATATAGTTATTTTTATAATAGATTAGGACACCCATTTTTCATTTGAAATCTTTTTTGTTCCATGTGTAAAAAGAACCACTTCCATATTACCTCTGTTCTTACAAAGAAAACCAAGCAAAACAAACAAAATAAAGAAGCTGGAAACCAGAAACCTAAGTTAATAGTTTGCCATAGAGAAAACAGCATTTTATTTTGGTGCCAAGAAACAAAATCACCCAAGAAAGATGATAATAGGTTTCCAGACCTGAATGGGTCTTTGAGGGATTATATAATTTTTCTTGACACCAAGAAAATTTCAGGCGGTTCAACATTTTACCGATGAAGGAATGAAAAAGAAAAAGATGTAGTGGAAAATCGAAGACTATGATAGCGCCTTTTAGCTCCTTATTGTAGAATCAGATCCTGTTAAAATTGGGAAGGATTGCCCTCTAGAGGTCAAATGAAAGAGTTTATATGAGCAAAATGGAGTAGATTAGTGATGATGAAATTCCACTTCATGAGGATTTTGGAACTGAAAGAAACTGCTAAATTGAGATGAAATGAATTTAGTTTCTAACCCACCTTGTGAGGGGGTTATGTGTATAATTCAGGTGATTAATGAATCCAGTTTGCTTTCCTTCAGAGGTTTCCCTAGCTTACTAAATAAAGTACTAAATCTTTAATTTGTCAATCCCTTTCTTAAACAGGAAAAACATGAACAGTAAGTGAAAGAAACAAGTTAATTAACAACTAGTGGCCCTTTTTTATGTTTATATGCTCTGATATGAGACAGATTTAGTTGACTTTACCACAGTTTAAATAATTTGTTGAGACTGGACAGAGTGTAGTGAAATGTCAGGTCCATTAAATTTTGCTTAAACTCCTCTTAAGCCATGTTTATGAAAGTACCAGAGTTAATTAATGAACTGCATGTAGTTAAGGCTAGGAAGACAAAGTTGCATGTAACTTGTACAGAGGACAGCAGAAATATTTAAAAAAATATAATGATAGCAGTAATTAGTGAAACATTTATGAATGCCTAAATGGGCTGAAAAGTAGCATTCAAATTTAAGCAGAATATTTGTATTCAAAATTTTAAATGGCACACACTGAAGATATGTGTACTAGTCCACTTTGCTCACTGACCATCCAGTGTTTTTTTTTCAATATTAAAAAATTTTTAATGAGCAGCACCTGTGACTCCAAGGAGTAGGGCACTGGCCCCATATACCAGAGGTAGTGGGTTCAAACCCAGCCCTGGCCAAAAACTACAAAAAAAAAAAAAAAAAAAAAAAAAATTAAGTGAGCACCAAGATGGTGGAACAGAAGGATCATTCAGCTGAGCTTTCTCAGAGCAACTGGGGAAACAGAGAGAACCCGGCTATCCCTGGTGTGAGGACGTTACCCAGAGTCATAGCTCAGAGAGAACAACAAGGTGGTGAGCTGGATACAAAGTATGATATGGAGTAGTGGAAATCTGATGAATTAGTCAAGTGATTGTGACTCACTGAGATTGGTTGGGATGGAAGGAAGCCTTTCTGGAGTTTTCTGTTGCTGGGGGAAGCTGCATGTTGAGTGGAAAACTTGGAAGAGTGGGTGGAACTAATGGTATACAGCAACCAGATTTGAATGTCAATTAGAGTGTATTTGCCATAGGTTTCTTGGCTGGCAAGCCAGCCATTAGAAGGTCTTGGTGGCCAGGGGCTGCTGTTGTGGGAAGGTTGTGAGAAGGTCTTAGCAGGGTCCTAAAGCTCAGCCATCTAAATTCCACTTGCTGGGATCAGAACTCCACTCTTGGGACAGGCTGAGGGGCTCCCACACCCCATGGGAACTGGAGTCAGAGGGCACTGTGAGACCTGCTCCTAAAGGATTCTTGTGAGCTTTAAGATCCCAACCCAGCAGGGTCTGAATGCTGAGGAAACAATCAGGTGATCACTGAGGGCAACTAAGTTTGGAATAAGGTCCATAGAGGTTGTTGGCTGTACTCTCTGTCTCCCAAAGAAACCACAGCGTCACTTGGTGTCCCAGCGACACATCGCAACATACTGTCATCAACAGCAAGGACTTCTGTTTGAATCAAAGGAGAAGGTGAGAAGGAAAAAGAAGTGCAAGGAGGTGAACAAGAAGAAAGAACACATGAGGAGGAACCAACAGAAAAATTCTGACAACATAAAAAACCAAAACAGAGGAACTCCACCAAGGGCAACTACATGAGGCAGCTACTGAAGAAGACTCCACCTATAAAGAATTAAGGGACTTGACAGAAAGGGAATTTAAAATATGGATGATAGAGACAATAAAAGGAATGGATGAGAAAATGGAAAGACAAAACCAAAAGTCAGATAAGAGGTATGTAAACTATGGAAAGGATATGGTGGAGCTTAAGGAAATGAAGGAGACAATCAGGGAATGTAAAGATGCAGTAGAAAGTGTCAAAAATAGATTAGCCCATAGAGAAGAAAGAAGTTCAGAGCTAGAGGATACAGTTTTTGAGTTAGTTAAAGAGGTAAAAAAGAAGAGAGAGAAAGCAGAACAGGTGCTTAGAGAACTACGAGAGTCCATGAAGTATTCAAACATATGAATATTAAGGATTCCTGAAGGGGGAAAAGATTGTTCCAAAGGAATGGAATCCCTACTGGAGACTATCATAAATGAAAAATTCCCAAGTTTTACTAAAGACCCCAACATATTTCTTTCAGATGGATATCGAACCCCCAGTCAGCTCAACTCAAACAGAGCCTCCCCAAGACACATTGTATGAACCTGTTCAAAGTCAAGATGAAAGAAAAAATTCTCCACGCAGCCAGGAATAAACACCAACTGACCTACAGAGGCAGCCATTAAGATGACAGCAGACTTTTCAACTGAAACCTTCTAAGCCAGAAGAGCATGGTCATCCACCTTCAACATTCTTAAACAAAACAATTTTCAGCCCAGAATTCCATATCCTGCTAAACTAAGCTTCAAAAACTAACGGAGAAATCAAATCTTTTGTGGATATATAAGCACTGAGGTAATTTGCCACAACAAGACCAGCTCTATAGGAAATACACCTATTCTTAACACTGACCACCATAATGGACCACCACCAAAGTAAACACCCAGAAGCTAAAGGGAAAACTTAGCTTACACAACGGTGCAAGGATAAAACTATACAATGGACTTTTATAAAATAAGATGAATAGAGCTCCACACACTTATCAATTCTCTCAATAAATGTGAATGTACTGAACTCACCACTGAAGAGGCACAGCTGGCTGATTCGATAAAAAAGCAGAAGCCATCCATATACTATCTTCAGGAGACTCACCTAACCTTGAAAGGCAAATCAAGACTCAGGGTTAAGGATGGAAACAGTATTTCAAGCAAATGGAAATCAGAAGAAAAGAGGGGTTGCAATCTTATTTTCAGATACAAGTAGATTTAAAGCAACTAAAGTTAAGATAGACAAAGATGGACACTTTATAATGGTTAAAGGAATAATACAATAAGAAGGTATTTCAATTTTAAATATTTATGCACCCAACTTAAATGCTTCCAGATTAATGAAACAGACCTTGATGGATCTGAGCAATATGATATCCCATTACACCATAATTGTCAGGGACTTTAACACCCTTCTGACAGAACTGGACAGATCCTCTAAACAGAAACTAAACAAAGATGCAGAGAATTTAAATGTGACCCTAAAATAAATGAGATTAATAGATATATAGAGAACACACCATCCCAAAACTAGGGAATGTACATTTTTCTCATAAGCCCATGGTACATACTCCATAATCAACCATACCCTAGGATACAAATTAAACCTCAGCAAAATTAAAAGAATAGAAAGTATACCTTGTATCTTCTTGGACCACAAGGCAATAAAGGTGGAACTCAAATTCAAAAAAAGTTCATCCCCACACAAGGATGAACTTATCCCCACATAAGGTTGTTTAATTTTCAAGACTTGGAAATTAAACCTTATGCTGAATGATAGTTGGATTCAGGAAGAGATAAAAGAGGAAATAGTTAAATTCCTCAAACATAACAATAATGAAGACACAAGTTACCAAAACCTGTGGGATATAGTAAAAGCAGTGTTAAGAGGGAAATTTATCACATTAGATGCCTACATTTGAAAAATAGAAAGACAGTGCATCAACAAACTCATGAGCCATCTTATGGAATTGGAAAAAGAAGAACAATCTAATCCCAAACCCAGCAGAAGAAAAGAAATAACCAAAATTAAATCAGTGATTAATGAAATTGAACACAAAAGAATTCACTCAAGAAAATTAACCAAACAAAAGTTGGTTTTTTGAAAAAACAAATAAAATTGATAAACCTTTGGCCAGATTACCTAGAAACAGAAAACTAAAATCTCTAATCACCTCAGTCAGAAATGATAAAGGGGAAATAACAACTGATGCCACAGAGATACAAGAAATCATCTCTGAGTACTATAAGAAGCTCTATGCCCAGAAATTTGACAATGTCATGGATATGGTTCAATACTTGGAATCACTTCTTCTCCCTAGACTTAATCAAGAAGAAATAGATCTCTTGAACAGACTGATTTCAAGAGCTGAGATCAAAGAAACAATAAAAAAAATCTACCAACAAAAAAGCCCTGGTCCAGATGGCCTCCCACCAGAATTCTATCCAACCTTCAAAGCAGAGCTTATACCCATACTGCAGAAATTATTCCAAAAAATTGTGAAGGAAGGAGTCTTCTCCCAACATGTTCTACCATGCAAACATCACCCAAATAACAAAACCAGGAAAAGACCCAACTAAAAAGGAGAATTTCAGACCAAATTCATTAATAAATATGAATACAAAAATTCTCAATAAAATACAAGCCAATAGATTACAGCTACAGATCAAAAAAATCATTCATCATGATCAAGCAGGTTTCATTCCAGGCATGTAAGTCTGGTTTAACATGTGTAAGTCCATAAACATAAAATACCATATCAAAATAAGCAAAAACAAAGTCCATATGATCTTCTCCACAGACGCAGAAAAAGCATTTGATAAAATAAAGCATCCTTTTCTAATTATAACATTTCAGAATTTAGGCCTAGGTGGCACATTTCTTAATCTAATTGAAGCTATCTATGACAAACCCAAAGCTACTATTATACTGAGTGGAATAAAACTGAAAGCTTTTCCACTTAGAACAGGAACTAGACAAGTTTGTCATCTATTACCACTACTATTCAACACAGTGCTGGAAGTTCTAGTCAATACAATTAGGCAAGAGAAGAAAATAAAGGGCATCCAAATGAGTGCAGAGGATGTCAAACTCTCACTCTTTGTAGATGATATAATCTTCTACTTACAGAACCCTAAAGACTCAACCACAAGGCTCCTGGAAGTGATCAAAAAATATAGTAATGTCTCAGGATATCAAATCAATGTCCACAAATCAATAACCTTTGTACATGCCAATAACAGCCAAGATGAGAAGCTAATCAAGGACACAATTCCCTTCACAGTAGCTTAAAAAAAAAAATACATAGGAATATACATAACAAAAGAGGTGAAGGACCTCTACAAAGAAATTTCTACAAAGAAATTCTAAGAAAAGAAGTATCAGAAGATATTAACAAATGGAAGAATACACCGTGCTCATGACTGGGAAGAATCAACATTGTGAAAATGTCTATACTACCCAAAACAATCTACAGATTCAATGCCATCCCCATTGAAATACTATCATCATACTTTCAAGATTTTGAAAAAATAATTCTTTGTTTTGAAAGGAATCAGAAGAAACTCCACATAGCTAAGGGAATTCTTAGTAATAAAAACAAAGCTGGGGGTATCACCCTATAAGACTTTTGGCTATACTACAAGGCCATAGTGATCAAAATAGCATGGTATTGGCACAAAAATAGAGACATTGATATTTGGAACTGAATAAAAAACCATGAGATAAAACTAACCTCCTACAGCCATCTGATGTTTGATAAACCAAACAAGAACATACACTGTGGAAAAGAATCCCTATTCAATAAATGGTATTGGAAGAACTGAGTAACCACGTGTAAAAGACTGAAACTGAACCCACATCTCTCACCACTTACAAAAATTGATTCAAGATGGATAAAAGATTTAAATCTAAGGCATGAAAAAATAAAAATCCTCAAGAAAGTGTGGGGAAAACACTTGAAGATATTAGCCTGGTGAAAGATTTTATGAAAAAGACTTCCGTGGCAATTGCAACAACAAAAATAAACAAATGTGACTTAATTAACCTGAAAAGCTTCTGTACAGCTAAGGAAACAACAACCAAAGCAAACAGACAATCTTCAGAATGGGAAAAGACATTTTCACATTATGAATCAAACAAAAGCTTAATCACTAGGATCTATAGAGAACTCAAATTAATCAACAAAAAGAGAGCGAACAAACTCTTAGTGCATATACTCAAGTATAAGCTGAGTTTTTGTGCTGAAAATTTGTGCCGAAAAACCCGAACTCGGCTTATACTCGGGTCATACAGGTTATTTGATTTGGTGTGCTTAGCTTAACAGGTAATCAAGCTAAATCACAAAGGTTAAAATCCTTCAAAACTGGATTCCTCCTCCTCATCATCTGTATGTCCAAACAGAGCTTCAGCTGTATCTGATGTG